>JAODXP020000017.1:25274604-25277104 GCA_027497455.2 Sardinella longiceps | reverse complement strand
AACCTACAGAGAGAATTATACTTTCTCTAGTCTCCGCTCTGGTTCTTGCTGCGCTTGGAGACCTCTCATTTGTTTTGTGGATTTATGAGACAAATGTTGTGTTTCGGCTGTGTATTAGACATTGTTCACCTTCATGTAGCCTACTTTAGGTATTTACTTTGAGAGCAAAAGTTTCAGTATTTTTTCCCAAAGTTTTTCCACACAGATTTGGAGTGTGGTACTTGATACTTTTTTAAGACTTCGCATTCATGCAAATGTGTGTGTGTGTATGTGTGTGTGTGTGTGTGTGTGTGTGTGTGCGTGTGTATGTGATAGCTTTTGTCTGACTACTTGCATGTGACATTGCTATGGGACATCCCCAACCAATAACACAAGTAATTAAACATCCTGTGCCATGTAAATGAAATCAATTGCATCTATCTTATCACTATAATTGGTGACCAAAGAGAAAACTTTTCTTTTTTTGTCCCGATGAAATAAACACAGAGACTCTCATCGCCTCCAAATAAGGCAGGGGAGTCTCCACTGGGGGGCTATCAACCACACCAGCTCCAGACCCTGCTGGGCATCAGGGAAACCCTGTAGCCTCTTGGTGGTACAGATACATAAACGCCAGTGGCATCCATCAAGTTTATAGGCTGTAATTACACACACATGATAGCTGGCAATAATGTGGCCGTTTCTCATGTGATTAATAGAGGGGTTTTCTGGCAAGGTAATGAGAAGTGAAATATACTGAAATAAAAGACCCAAGATTCAACTCTCCGCTTCAGGGCTGCTCATTTGCAGTGGCAGTTATTAAATTGTTAGTCTGTAGCCATAGATGGATATCAGAGGCTAGTCTCTAATAGAAATTCCAGATTGTCCTATACATCAATGTTTAAAGTTTAAAGTAAGAAGTTACCTGGCTAATCATGTATTCATAGGTTAGGTAGTTCTTTGAAACTTTTCATTTAATGTTGCCTGCGTGATCTTCAAAAATATCCAAAGCTTAACAACAAAGCCAGAGTATCTAAGCTATCCATCTGTGCAGCGTGAGCCTTGTCTTTGAAGCTGCATTTATTTTGGTGATGGTTAGGCTTCTTGATTGGCAAGTTGGTTATTGAGTTTTAGAAATCTCGCCTGACATCTGCTGCCTGCCTGCACGCACACACACACACACACACACACACACACACACACACACACACACACACACACACACACACACACACACACACACACACACACTATCTTCTCTCTCTCTCTCTCTCTCACACACACACACACACACACACACACACACACACATCACACATCAAAAAATAAAGTGATTAAATCTGCTCCTCTCTGCAACAAAATTATCTTTGAGGTTGAAGTTGTTTTTGTGTTTTGAGCTTCTTGAAAGCTAAGTTGGTTAACTAGTTTTAGAAACTTCATCTAATGAACATGAAACAGATCATACTGTACTGAGTCACTCACTCACTCAATCATTCACTCACTCAGTCACACACTCTCACTCATTCATGTGCTTATTGTCACTCACTCACTCAGTCACTCATTCACTCGCTTAGTCACTCACTCATTCACTCACTCTACTCTATAGAGTCTATAGTTATGACTCTTCCAGTTTGCCAATTTGTCCTCGTATGCTCCACAGTGAGAATACTGGTGGGGAAGTCATTTCCTCCATTACTTTAGGGCAACATGAGTTGTGCTCCACTCTGGGGGCTGGGGGCATGGAGCCATCATCATCATCATCATCATCATCATCATCATCATCATCATCATCTTCATCGTCATCATCATAGGTCTTATTGGCTCACATCCACCACAATCTCAGGAGGGGCACAAGGAGCATTCACTGCCATTTCAGAACCCAGTTGAATAATATAAAATAATCATCAATAAAATATTAGGACTGAGGTAGCATCGATCTACCTACAATATTCCACTGATGTTCTTTGCTTTTATAATGCAGTTGTACAAAGATGAATATATAGTACAGAGAACTGTAAAGGGCATTTCAAGGTTACAAAAAACACACACACACACTGCAGTGGTTTAAAGATATGGAGAGGATGGAAAGCATGCACCAGGAGATGTTTAACGTGCTTTACAGGTTGCTACATTTCCAATATGTTTCACAAGAGCAGTAAAGACCTCGAAGCGGAAAAAAAGACCTGACTTTGTAAATACTCCCTCTCTCTCTTTGCCACCTGGACTTATTGTAGCGGCAAACAAATCGACAAAGTCACACCGCAAATCAGTATCCCCGTAACAGGTCAATGAAGGGACAATGGATTGTGTCCACTGCTCTGAACTGCTATCGGACTGACACTACACACTGAATTGTAATCACATCTAAGCGCAGTGCTCGCTTCAACCGTTACAATTACGGCTCTGGTTTCGGAGCGAGGGAAAGTAGAGCATTGCTATGCTCTCCGCAAAACCTCATCAATATCCTCGCTCTCCTTTCTGATGGCCCTGCATTATACGACGAGGACAGCTGTATGCAGAA
>JAODXP020000017.1:25242104-25264604 GCA_027497455.2 Sardinella longiceps | reverse complement strand
AGATGAGGAGAGTGAGTGTGTGTGTGTGAGAGAGAGAGAGAGAGAGAGAGAGAGAGAGAGAGAGAGAGAGAGAGAGAGAGAGAGAGAGAGAGAAAGAGAGAGAGGTGTTTGAGTAGAACTTTACTCAAAACGTGGCTCATTTCCTGTCTTCCTCCTCCTCCCGCTCCCCTCCTCTTCCTCTTTGAGACACTCTCTCCTCCGCATCTCTCTTATCCTTCTCTCTCCTTCCTCCACTGCAGTTGTCAAATACAAGTGACAATTAAACAGTCACTCTGCGTCAAATGACTGATGATGTTCTCTAACATTATGAAAGGTGGAATTGATGCATTTATTGCGGCAGTAACTTTCTGAAAGCTTCATGTGTCAAGCTTTATGACACACACTCATACCCCACCCTTGCACACACACACACACACACACACACACACACACACAGAAAAGCGCTCAAACACATTCACACAGACACAAAAAAGACAGACACACACACACATTCACACACCCAGAGCTGTTTCAAACACTGATTAGATGTTATTTTAAGACATCAAAAGACTCGCTTTCTCTCTTGTAGTCCTGACATTAAGAAACTTCCCCCGAACAGGCTGGCAAGTCGGCGCCACTTGAAGCCGAACACACGCAGAGGCCTTCGAGGTCAACGTGATTTATGTGCATCGTCACACACACCGCTTGACCTCCCCACACCATCTGTTGCTCAACACTGCAACCAGAAGCCCATAGTCGCTCTGACACACACACACACACACACACACACAAGGCCTCGAGCGCCGCGCCCTTCATGAACCTTACAAAGCACTCAACAAGAAGAGCGCAAGAGTACACTACATGAATTATATAAAACACCAAGCATAAACTATACAGAATGGCTTATATGAATGATACAGTACTGTGGCACTTTGCACAATGCACAAAGCGACTCTGAAGCAAGGATCAGAAAATAGAAGCTCTCTCTCTCTCTCTCTCTCTTCTCTCCAAGGATCAAACAGCTCTCTGGATGAAAGGGGAAACCAAGCAATGCTGAAATAAAACTGGCTAAACTGTTTTCACAAAGTTCGGGGTATGACTTCTGAACCAGGTTTGAACCAGGCAAGTCTCTCTATTCAGCTTACATGTACTTTTGCTGAGACCTTAGTCTGGCTCTATAGCGTTTCCATCACCAACAAAAATCAAATGACAAGCCAGATGGGATGATCAGGTTGATTTTAACACCTGCAAACATTACCACAAATGCATGCCAAAATAAAATATACCTACAGCCGAGGCCAACACATTGTTTTGTTACTGCCAATGTGAGTTGTTGGCAGCTAGTAAAGGTCAGTGGTGAAATGGGAAGTAAAGGAATCCGTGATCAATACAATCGGCTGGGGTGGACAAATGACTTAAATGCTAACGCAAATGGGTCCACACATATATAGCATTATAGCAATGCTGGATTGGAAACATCTCCCAATCAAACATTGCACCGAATCTCTTCATAAAGTAGGAGAGTCTGGTTCAAACAGAACCAATGGATCCTCAGTCACATTCAACAGAATGCAGTGACGTGGTAAGCATGCTCTCTTGCCATCACAGATGAACACTGTAGCTAACAAGTCCTAATGTCTAGCTAGCTATATGATAGCTATGTGATTCATCTCCATATGGCTGTATGATGATTTAGTGTACAAAACTGGGATAGATTCAGAGAACAAGATGTAAAATTCCTTGAGTTCGTGTTCAGGGGGGGGATAAGTCTGAGAAAAAGCTTTTGTTTTCAACCAAAGAGACAAGTAACAACTATAGTTAATATGCATGACAACACACTGAATTATGTATTAAATGAAATCTAAGAAAAACTGTTTCAGGCACAATTTTGCCAGTTTTAGAAACTGGTGGTGAATTATACTTCCCAGTCACTTGCTCTACCGGAGATAATTTATTGTTGCTGCCTCTCAGGTTAATGGGGTCTGCTGTAATCACCAAAACTCATGTTTTAGTCAAGGTCATTTCGGAGCAGAGCATTTCTCCCTGGTGGAGGCAGTTGTGCTGTAAGCAGCAGGCCGTGTTCCCGTGCAGGCAGACACACACAAACACACACACACTTGAGAGAAAAACAAAGAGATGCGGCAGGCAGGCAGGCAGGGAGCAGCACGTTGGTGGCAGCCGGGGCCCACTGAGACTCCTGCCAAGCTGTGGCTTGCAGCGTACCAGCATTAAAGCAATTAACATCAGCTTTGCATTTCATTTCAGTTCACACCAACACCCCCTCTCCCCCCCCCTCCCCACCTACACACACACACACACACACACACACACTACACTATGATGATACACTCACACTCACACACACATGGACAAACACACACACTACACTATGATGATACACTCACACACACACACTACACTATGATGATACACTCACACACACACACACACACACAAACACTACACTATGATGATACACTCACACGCACACACACACATGGACAAACAAACACACACACACTACACTATGATGATACACTCATACGGACACACACACACACACACACATACACACACACAAACACACACACAGACACACTACACTACACTATGATGATACACTCATACGCAAACACACATACATGGACACACACACACAAACACATACACAACACTATGATGATACACACGCACACACACACTACACTCTGATGCTACTCTACTCTCACACACACACACACTCATAACACACACTGCATTACTCTATGCCACACTCACAGACACACAAAGACACACACTGACACCAAGGCCTCCCGGCTCCGACAACATGGGGGGTTGCAGGCAGGCAGCCGGGCAGATCAGGCGATTGGTTCCAGTGCAGAGGAGCGATTGGGCTCCGCGCTGGTGTGCCTCCAGGAGGGGATTACGACTCAACAGCAGCCCAGCAGAGGGGCCAGGCGTGGGGGTGGGTGGGGGGGTGTCATGGGGGGAGGGGTGGGGTTGATGCTTACTCACTCAGTCATCCAGCACCTCACTCCCCCCATACGTACACACACACACACACACACACACACACACACACACACAACACATCCAAATACACACATACTCACCGCCCACACACAGGCACACACAAATACACAATTATATAGACGCGCACACACACACACACACACACACACACACACACACACACACACACACACACACACACACACACACACACACACACACACACATTTAAACCTCCCATGAGTCTGCAGAGAGTCAGCAGAGCGAATGAGAGCCAAACTCCAAGCAAAGCCCAGCCCAACCCAAGCCAACCAAACCAAAGCCGGCGCGGCGGTGCGGCGGTCTGCTGTGTCTCGCTCCACTGACTCCCTTTCTCAGTGCCAGCCAGTGTCTGGGCTCAGAGGGAGGCTCTGCTACTCGCCCTCATCATGTGAGCAGGCCTGAATTGGAGCAGAGCAGTAATACTCATCAGGGCTCTATTTCCCTATGCCTCACACACACACACACACACACACACACACACACACACACACACACACACACACACACTCATGCAGACACACAAATAAATGCAAAGCACACAACTATGCACACGTACAGTATGTGCTGGCACACACACACACACACAAAAGAATACATTGTACACACACCCACAAACCTCTGTATGCATGTGAGCGGCGCACGTGCACACACACACACACACACACACACACACACACACACACAAATCCTTGACACAAAACCATCTTCTCCCATTAAAGACAACATGACTCTTCTAGTAGCCAGCTCGCTTTTCTCTTCTTCTTCTTCCATCTCCTCCTCTCTTACACACACACACACACACACACACACACACACACACACACACACACACACACACACACACACACACACACAGACATAACACTATTTTGCACTATTTTTTGTTACACTGGTGCAGGGTATCAGATGCAGAATGCTTAGATTTGCTATCAACAAAAACAATAGCACTCAGCACAGCACATTTAAAAAGTGATTATGAATTAATAATACAGTAATTACACCAAAAAATGAATCATGCTGTAATAATGCTAGATTAAGTTATGATGAGTGTCACAATGATACATTTGTGAATATGTTTAAATGGGGAAGGGAAATTTCTCTGCCACTGGGATTGATCTTTAATGATAATCTTTATATATTGCACTCACACACACACACACACACACACACTCCCACTCTCCCTCTCTCTCTCTCTCTCTCACACACACACACACACACACACACACACAGAGAGAGAGAGAGAGACACTGACTGAGGATCTAAGTAAGCAATGCAGTCAGCTGTATGCTGATTCTGAGCTTCATATGGCATGGCATTAGGCAGAAGATTCTGTCATGGCTACCCTGATCAAGAGTGCTACAGTCACTCAGAATGGCATTAGGGAGTGGATCCTGTGCTGTAATGCCAACCTCTGACCAAGAGGGTCTCAGTGACCCAGCATGGATTTCGGGAAGGGGTTCTGTAATACCAACCAGGACCAAGAGGGGCACAGTGACCTGAGTCTGTCTGTCTTCCTGTCTGAAGTGTTTGAGTGAGTGTGTGTGTGTGTGTGTGTGTGCGTGCGTGTGTGTGTGCGTGCATGTGTGTGTGTGTGTGTGTATTAAGGGGGAGAGTCAGTCAGTAGCCCAAAATAGCCCCTCTGTCCCCTCTGCCATTCCGAGAGACAAGGAGGAGGGCAATGAAACAGCAATGAAACAGCTCCTGGCTGTCCGGCTGGCCCCAGGGAGCAGGGCAGACAGCTGTCACGTCCTACTGACAGGGCTGGGGACGCAAGACACGTCCTGTCTTACTCCGATGGGACGGCGTACGGGAGCCGAAATGTGATTATGTCCTCGGCCCAAGGAGCAAGAGAGGAGACCATTAAGAGAGGAGGAGGAGAAGGAGGAGGAGGAAGAAGAGAACAGCGAGCAGGCTAAAGGAGGAGGAGTCATAAGTTGTCTTTAACTAGAAAAGATGGTGTTAGGTTTTAAGGATTTGTGTGTGTGTGTGTGTGTGTTTGTGTGTGTGTGTGTGTGTGTGTGTTTGTATGTGTGTGTGTGTGTGTGTGTGTGTGTGTGTGTGTGTGTATGTGCGTGTGTGTTTGTGTTTGTAAGTCGGTGTCGTCTTAGGAATTTTAGATTTCGTGAAAATCGACAGTGCTTGCCTTGCCATCTCTGTATTTCAGAGAATGCACACACACACACACACACACAACCACACACACAGTGTGTGCCTGATCTGTCCATTGCATGTGGATACAATAACCACATATACACACATATGATACACGGACACAAACACACACACACACACATATGATACACGCACACAAACACACACACACACACATATGATACACGCACACAAACAAAAGCACATGACTATCGACTCAGTTTGGACTCCTCCCTGTTTGTTACCCCCGGCTGAAATGAAAATCTGTTTCGGAATCCAAAATCTCTACTCCAAAGTGTCCCTCTCTCAACTGTAGTATGTGTGCTATGCATCCAGCAACCCAACCCTGATAGGGAGATGGTCATTAACTAGTTGAGCTAAGCTGCATTTTGAAGCATGACCGCTGGCAACTAAAGCTATATATATTTATTAATTTATTTTTAGGGGGTGAAGAGGAAGGGGGGGGTGGGGGGGGGGGGGGTTGAGAGACAAGCTCAATCAGAGGGAATTGCATGTCTGGTGGAGAGCACATGTATTAGAGACCCACCAAAGCGGAAACTCTTGGCTCGCGGCCAGCTTTGATATTAATACGGCCTGAGTGGCCAACAGTGATGTGTTTCTTCTGTGTTGCCTTGCATAAATAAATCAGTTTGGCTCTTGATTAATGACACTCATTGAATACGAATTCAATTATGCAGCTACAACGTTATGAAAAAGAAAAAAAACAACACTATTTTCTCAGTCCATCAACTGAACAGCCGAGCGTTTCTACATACAGCTACTTCAAAAGGGCTAAACTGACTAATACAAATGACCTCCAAAACACATACATTGGGAGCCAACAGAGCATGAAAGAGAGAGAGAGAGAGAGAGAGAGAGAGAGAGAGAGAGAGAGAGAGAGAGAGTTTTCATACTTGTCACCGAGTCTGACGTGAGAGGCAGTGTGTTTGACTAGGGGGGTGCCATGGCATTTGTTGGGCTAAATGACCAACCACAACCTCAACCTCAACCTCAACCTCAGCCTTCCCGCCCACCCCCCTCCTAACCCCCTGCCTCTGGACAGGTCAAAGGTCAAAGTTTAGACATGGCAGCTCTGTTTGGTCAGCTCTGGGTAACTCCCTTCAGATTTCTCCCCCCCTCCTCTCCTCTGCTTACCATGCACAGCATGAAGGAGGGAAAATCCATGCGGCGGCAGGGCAGCTAGTGCCGAAAGGCTCCACTAATTTATCACTGCACAGCAGCAGATATGGATGCACTGCAAGGAACAGCGCTGTCAGCTCACCATGTCAAAACAGAGAGAGAGGGAGAGAGAGAGAGAGAGAGAGAGAGAGAGAGAGAGAGAGAGAGAGAGAGAGAGAGAGAGAGCGTAAACCTCTAAAAAAAATAAAAACAAAAACAGAACAAAACAACTACATTTAGGAACAACTATTTTGTGACTGTTGTGTTTTCCTCTGCATCCTTTAGAAGCATCCACATATTTTGCAAGGCAGAAGAGAATGTGTGTGTGTGTGTGTGTGCACGCGCATGTTTGCTTGTGTAGGAGTATATGTGTGTGTGTGTGTGTGTGTGTGTGTGTGTGTGTGTGTGTGTGTGTGTGTGTGTGTGTGTGTGTGTGCATGTGTGTGTGTGTGTGTGTGTGTGTATGTGTGTGCACTCAGCAAGTGCATTCTATGCTCCAGTAGTCAATATAAGGTAGGTTGTGAAACCACAGGGATTCGGTCATCAAAGATCTGCCTGCTTGCATCTCCTGCCAGACGCGATCGATTCTGAATCAATGAGCAAACAGAAATCTTTCTTAAGTCCTGCTTGCTCTCCTCGCCCTTCTGTTCTCCTCCATATTGAGCATGCTCTCGCATTTCCTGGCCTTAAATATACATCTGAAGGACACCAGTTGTGCTCTGAGGATGAAACTGCAGGAGATGAGATGAGAGGAGGGGATAGGAGGACTCGATCAAGGCTACCTGGGATGGAGTGGGGGTGGGGTGTGCCTATAGAGATCTATAGGGGTCCCCCAACACACACACACACACACACACACACACACCTCAGCAGACAGAGACTCATCAGGAGAGAGATCCTGGAGGAGCTAAGCCTCATCTCAAATTACAGTAAAAACACACACACACACACACACACACACACACACACACCACCAGATCTAGGACCACCGTTAACCAGCTCTCACGCTTGAGCAAATAGCACAGCTTATCAGTGTTAGAGTAACTTTACACAGTTTAACCTAAAAGTTTAGCTTAGCCACTTTTAGTCTAGTCAGACACTAAAAGTTGTGCTTGTGTTCAAAAAACATGTTGTCCCTTGGCTCAACATCCTCATACATTCACTCACAGAATCCTGATTAGGTGTTTTTGAAAGTCTTATTTTCTTGCACTGTGGTTTCATCTTCAGATGGTTACAAAACCTTACTTAGCTACATAGTTTGGCAAGAAAACAAGCATCTCTCCAACCATCTTTCAGACCCACTGGCACCAACGTTATGTAGTACTTTACAGCCCAAGGCTATTTGAGGATCCTGTTCTTTTGATTAAGCAGGAGAATATCAATGCGGGGGTCTGCTGCTGATTTTCAGAGGCATTATGTAAACAGTGTGTATTGTTTTCATTTATGGAGACGAAGAGGGAGGCGGCGGCGGTGTTGGTGTGTGTGTGTGTGGGGGGAGGGGGGGGGGGTGGTGTAGGGAAGACAAGTCAAGCAGAGATAGGTTTACCAATGAAGCCACAGGCTTGGACCCACTTGGAGAACTCCTTCAGATATGTGTGTTCATTAAGGCTGTCGGAATCTGCGGCTTTCTCTGTCTGGCTCCACCCCAGTCCAAAGTACTGCAGGATCATGACTGTCTGCAGCAGTCTGTTTGCATTGTTTATGACGGCTTGAAATCGTCCACCCAACGCCCCCAGGGTTGTGTGCAGCGTGCGCTACATTGTGTGATGAAATGTCATGTTTAACAGGATGGAGGGCTAATAAAAGTCTATGACTTGCATTTCTGAAAAACATATTTCAGTGGGCGTAGGTGATGTTACTGTACACATGCAAGGGTTGTAAATCCTACATGCAGAACGATTTATTGAAATGCTGCTGAAATGTTAAGCAAAGCAATGAGTAAATGAATAGTTAAAATATGCTAGTGCTGTCAGCGTGTTTGTTCTTCTCTTTAACTTGGTTTGTTAGCTGAGACTTGTATTTATACTTTAAATATAGCATTTTTACATTGATGTGGTATTTTTTAAGAGGTCACTTAAAATTCATTTTGTTTTACATCTCCAAAAAACAGTGGCTTTTTAACCTACCACACAACATGGAATTTTAAATCCATCTACCCTGTGTTATTCCACCTATACTCCCTATCACTGTCGCTTATACGGTTCATCTCCACATGTCCTGTGGTGTCTGGTATCCTCCGTTTCCCATGGGAGTGCCATCCTCCATCTGCCTCCATCCACAAACCTCCATCAGATCGGAGAGATGCGGGAAGACCAAACAGTGCCTTTATTCTACCATTTCATTTTGTAAATTACAGTGTGTGACGCTTTTAGAATAGGCCTAAATGATGACTGCATGAGTCTGACTGCCAGAATTTGTATAGAACTATGTGTAAAGTAGTATGAGCAGTAGAGAGAGGTACTGTATAGGCCTAGTGTGAAACTAACATCCACTCTGGGATCAAACTCATCATCTCAGTCAAGTAAAGGCCAGCATTTAAGATTGAAGGGTATAATTAGGGTAATATTGAATTACATTCATGTTTATTACAGAATCATAAAAAAGAGCGGACTTCTAAATTGTAAGATAAGTGATATATTGCCTAGGCCTACGCCTGTATCACACAGATTTGAATCTGTCAATCTTGCTAATTGTGTATTAAGAGTTTGACTCTAATAGGCTATCAGACCAATTAGGCATTCGAATCCCTGCCTGATAGGAAAAAAATAGGAGAAGATAACACTATCTTGTGTATGTTTTTCTGCTTAGGTTTTTATAGTATTGTTATGCCACATTTACAAATGGATATTATGGGCCTACACTGAAATCAGATGTCCGACCTATACACTAATCTTGCAGTCAGTGGATTTGTCCAAGTAGATATCTCTGTTGAGATGTGTTCAATCCATGTATGAGTTTGGCCTGATATGAAGCTTGTACAGCTGGACAGTCATGAAACATCAGCTAGTTGGCATGTGGACATCAAGGCCTAGTTTGGTCTGCTATGCAAGAAATCAATAGACAATACAGGCTATCCCCAAAAGTGGTGACAATCTAGCCTACACTGAAAGAAATTCCAGGGAATTTAGACCTTTGATGAAACGTTCCTTCAGGCTCTTTAATCCCAGTCTGTTCTGACATAGCTGTCTGTGCATGAAGAGCATAGGCCTACTGTAAACTGTAATTAAAATGCCATTCAGTGAGTAAAAAAAAAGAAATACTTAAAAAAAAGAGAGACAGTGTTTAAATCCCTAGCTTCAGGCCCCCGTCCGACGAGTGAAGCAGGGGGGCAGATTGACTTGTCACCGCTATCTTGACAACTAGCCTAGTCCGGATTCATATTGCTTTCACCGGCACCTCCTAAACCTCTCGGTCAACGAGTTTTCCAAGAATACCGTCCACGGGATATTACGTTGATAGCCAAACCGTTACTCAAATCATCGTTCGAAGGCTACACGTATTTCTGCGAATGCGCACACAGCTGCAGAGAATTTCGTCACTGCACAGATTGGAGAGAGGGGAAATGTGCATTAGCCTACGACGACAAACTTTTGACTTTGAAGTTGAAAAAGGCGCTGTTCGGCGACAGGACTAGTTTCCGAACGAAACAACACACACAGGAATTGCAACAGTTGTTACAGCAGATTCCGAACATAAAGGCAACGGCGCATAGACTTTCTCAGTTACTATTTAACAGCAGCGGCGCCGTCTGTGGCAATAAGACGCATGAGCGTTCAAAACATTCAAATGACTTACCAACCGAGGTTGTGCCCGACCCCGAACCAAGTAGAAGATACCAGATCCACATCCTACAATCTTTTCGTCCCGGCCTGCCCTTAATTCACCCCGCTGTGGGCCAACAATCGGGGCGATTGAAAACTTTTATCCTTTTTTACTACTTGGCGTAATACATAGCCTACGTATTCTCTCAGTTTTACTCCAGGCAAAGTTTTGAAGTTAGCCTACTTGCATGGAGAGGTGGGCTCTCACGCTTTGGGACAGCCTACGCATCGCCGACCGAGGGAGGGGCAGAGGTGGTCGGCGATGGAGGGCTAGCCTAGTTGAGTTCAGTCGTCGGGTGTCGGGTTCTCACTTATCCGCTCCGGAGAGGCGGGGACTCGACTCACCCTGGCACAAGATGAGAGAGGAGAGTGTTGAGGGGAGAAAACAGTACTGTGTCCTTACATAGAGCATACAGTACTCCCATTTACAAACAAACAAACAAAAAATCAGTTACATTTTTAGGCGTAAGCAAAACATTTCCAATGCAATATGGCCAAATATGCAAAATCTTGCTATGTGTATAGCCTATATTTTAAAGTGGAAAGGGCATTGTACAGTAGCCTAATTCTGATACTTATAGCGGGCATTCTTCATAGGAAGCCTGTTATTTTAATCTGTTTATTTATTTTACCGGTATTTTATTATTAGGCTATTGTTTGTTTTTATTTTAGCCTATAATAGCCTAGGCCTAAACTATTAATTCCAGTTACTAGATCCAACAAGATGGATGATTGATGACACAGGTTCACTGGTTATTTTTAAGATGTTGGGCATGCTGCGTGTCTACTAATAAGACAGCCACATTTTGTTGGCTCATACGGTCTGGTTTTATAGCTCACTATACGCTGTGAAATATTATAACAGACAGATTCCAAGAGTAGGCTATCATATTATGATGCCAAATAGGGTTCGTAAAAGTGAACAGAGTTGAATTTATGATATGGACACTGTCCTAAACCTGTGACCATGGCATTACTCAATTAAATGAACAGGATGGTCTACAGCAGTGTTTCTCAAACTTTTTCAGACCGAGGACCACTTTGCCCAAATATATTTTTTTTTCAGGGACCAACAACCCTCAAGCCCCCTCAACAACTTGCATGCTGCTACCCCTTACTCTTTGACCAAATCAACATGCATTTCTAAATTGGCATTTATTTATTTATTTATCAAATTCAGATAGTTTCAAGTTTTTAATAAAAATTACAGGCCTGCTTCATAGTATTCATTGAACAACTCCTCTTTGGCTTTCAAATCATGTTAGTGAGAAACAGACTAAATTATACATATTTCTTTGGAAATCCCCTTGCGGACCACTTGAGCTTCCTCGCAGACCACCAGTGGTCCCCGGACCACACATTGAGAACCACTGGTCAACAGAATCAGCAACCCCCCCCTAACTCTCCCCCACCCTTCCTCTCCGTTCTTTATTCTGTACAGAAAGGAAAAGTAAGGAAAATACATCTAAGAGACGTTCAGTGTGATGTAGGGATGGGAGATGTCCTAGAGATGTTGATATTCATCTCCCCAGGAGTATGTTTTTTTTTTTTTTTTTTTTTTTTTTTCTAATCTGATTTGATATGCTATAATGAATGTCTGGCATTGCTGACTTCTCCTGCTCTTAAGATGTTTATCATGACATCTCTTATCAAGATACACACATAAATCAGTAACTTTGGGAAATGTAAACTTTCCCTAAGTGTACTGTAACTCCTTAGGCCTAAATTAGTTAGTGCACTTTTCGTTCACTGCACGAAAAGGGGGATTTGCGGGTGTGCGTGGCCCCTTGCACGTCCGATTGTGCTTTAGAAGGGACAAAAGAATTGGGCACAGTGTGCCTTTGTGTAATTGGATTTTTTTTTTTTTTTAATCATCATGGAATTACTCTGAGGTGACATTATTGATGGTAAACTGGAAGCTTTCAGGTTACCTATAGCAAGAGTTCTTAAACTTTATTGGACCAGGGAGCCCTGATGGACCAGAAGTAATGCCAAGAACCACTCATAATTGCAACTCAAATGTAACCACACATGCTGATATCCATTTGTTCTGATGCTCAAGGCCGGTTCTAGCCTTTTCGCTGCCCTAGGCCAGATTTGAGTGAAAAGCTGAAGAAAAAACATAATTAATATATTGTGATGCCTCTCTGACATTTGGTGCCCTAGGCGATCACCTAGTTCGTCTATGCCTAGAACCGGCCCTGCTGATGCTAGAAGCTATTTTTAGACAACATTTTCATGGACCCCTTGGCAATGTGCTGTGGACTCCTAGGGGTCCCCAGGCCCCAGTTTGAGAACCGATGCCCCACACTTAATGAAAGTGTAATGGTTCTCTTCTCCTTTCCCATCATCTGCTTTCAGGAACCCAGGCTGTAGGCCTACCTCATTCAAGCCATTTTCTTTGTAATTTTCCATTTCCATCTTGTAAATCAGTGTGAAAATACATATCACTTTTACTCTTACTAAATCTTTTCAGCGGTGCAGGAAACACATCTTTCTTGTAAACAATGCTTTGTGTAATCTGCAGTTTACTCAATGTGAAGGAAAATACTCTTTGTTTGAATGATAATACCTGGCTTTATTGTTTTTTTTTATATCATAATTCTGGCCAAGCCCTTAACTTGTTATTTGACACACACACACACACACACACACACACACACACACACACACTAAAAGTTCCAGTTAATTTCAGTAAAAAAGTGCTTTGTCAGGATTTGCTTTGTTATTGTACACTGTAGCTCCCTGCTCTTGACAGGAGCCGATTGAGAAGGCAGGCATGAGGCATTATGCAGTCATCTGCCATCAGGATTATTTCATTTGGTTCTCCAGGGCTCCTAACTCGATACAGCCCGTGCGCATTGTCGTTGGCAGCCACACATTGACAGGCACGGAATCCGCGCCCATCAATTAGGTCGAGCTATCTACAAACAGAAGGCCTGTAGGACCTAATTAGCCTTTTCGCGAATGACAAACGTTCTTAATGTGACCACTGCCCGACGCATGCCCCCATTATAGTGCATTAAAGTCTAATCTGAAAGCTGTTATTGACTTAATCATGGCAGGGGCCCTAATTAGTGACTGCTGCTGGGATGGAGATATGTTAGTGTGGTAGGTAGTGTGAGGGGTGGCAGAGATGGGCGGCAAGGTCACCAAACCTGAAATGCTCCTTTAAGTGCCTCTACTCTACTACCCCTCGCCCCACTGCACCTCATCCCTGACATTGGGTGCCGCAGGTGGAACAGGGAACAGGGGAGTGTATTTGAAGTTGAAAAAGGACAGCCCCTGGAAAGAGGTGTATGTTTGTGTGTGTCTGTTTGTAATTGAGTGTTTGTTTGTGTGTGTGTGTGTGTGTGTCAGGCATGGACTGGCCATAGGGCATACAGGGCAATGCCCGGTGGGCCGACGGTAATTTTTGGACCAAGGCTATCATTTACTCTTAATTTTCATGAAGGATATTGGGCTAGTTTAATTAAATCTCTAATGTTCATGCAACATGTCCAACTTAAAGGGTTATTTTAGCTAGCCACAACATTATTATTATTGAATAAAATCATGGAGGGCCGCCATGGCCAAAAATGCCCAGGCCATTTTTTTTGTCCCAGTCCGGCCCTGGTGTGTGTGTGTGCAGGCCTGATAGTATTCAGGCGCCATGCCTGATTTCAGGCGTACCAACATGACTGTGGGAAAAAAAATGCTTGCCTTGAGATATAAAAAGGTGGGATTAAAGTAGGATTTAATTAGAATTTAAACATGTTCTTCCCATTGTAACCTCATGGAAGTGATGAGGATTGATTAATTACATGTTCTGAGTTACATGTGCATCCTTGCACGGCCATCACTGCCTACTAACTGAAGATATGGAATTTGCACATAACTAAGTAGTGTTCTAAAAGTGCAACACAAATATAACACCCCCATCCATGGCCATCTCCCCATGAATGAAGAAAAGTTCAGGCTCAGGATTCTTCTTTTTCACTCTCAGCCCTGTGTGTGTGTGTGTGTGTGTGTGTGTGTGTGTGTGTGTGTGTGTGTGTGTGTGTGTGTGTGTGTGTGTGTGTGTGTGTGTGTGTGTGTGTGTGTGTGTGTGTGTGTCTGTGTCTGTGTGTGTGAGTCTGTGTAAGGGATGGTTCACTTCATAGTTATCTATGATGTTGATGTAACCTTGCCTGTTCTGGCCTCTCTGATGGAAGTGAATGGAAGCGAGATGTGAGTTATAGCTCACTCTCATCAGAGTGTCTGTCTCCATAAAGCAATGCAGTGAGTGGGCAAGAGCAACAGCAGCAACAGCAGGACTGTGTAAATTACAGCGGCTGGGGATCAGGGAGGATGACGAGTCCTTGTCATGTCACATGCTGCTGTCACAGAGGCGAGTGGAGCCGGGCGAGTGGAGTTTGGCATGTGTCTCTCCACCCTCCAGGCACTTGTAATCAAGCCCACGTGTGGTGTCCTGTGAAGGACGTCATTGTGTGCGAAGGAGTGTGGAGTGTGTGTGAGTGTGTATGTGTGGGCGTGTGTGTGTGTGTGTGTGTGTGTGTGTGTGTGTGTGTGTGTGTGATAGAGAGAGAGAGAAAGGGAGAGAAGAGGGCCTCAGTGAAAGCCTGTCATATCTCTCCTACTCTTTACCTCCCTCTCTTCTCTCCCCTCCCTCTTTATTTCATTCTCTCCATCTCTCTCTCCTGCATTCTCTCTTTCCCCTAAATTTGTCTTTTACTCTCTCTCTCTCTTTTCTCTCTGGGTGTGCCTTTCTGGTTTCTCGTTTTGTATATGTACAACACAATGACACACACACACACACACACACACACACACACACACACACACACACACACACACACACACAATCAAACATTCAACCTTTACTTGTCCTTCATGCTTTTCCTACCACAACCACTCACCATTTACTAATTAGCTGATCATTTATCCTAGCCGTATCCCTCTCCCTCTTTCTTCCAATCCCTTTGCCCTGTCTGTCTGCACAGACAAAGGTAGTTAGCATGACAGACTCACAGCCAGATGCTCCCACTAAGGCACCAGATAGGCATCAATGACTTAATGAGGGCAAGGGAGGGAGTGTATGTCTCTAGGTGTGTGTGTGTGTGTGTGTGTGTGTGTGTGTGTGTGTGTGTGTGTGTGTGTGTGTGTGTGTGTGAGGGGGGGTGATGGATGAAAGATGGAAGAGAGAGAGAGAGAGAGAGAGAGAGAGAGAGAGAGAGAGAGAGAGAGAGAGAGAGAGATCAGGAGTGAAGGAGAAAGAGGACAGATGGCACACAGGTTGTTGCTCATGATTCTGTGAGCCTGTGTGTGCCTGGAGCTCCAAACACACACACACAGCATTAGGAAATATAAGGAAATAAAAGCTTGCATTAGAGCTGCAGTTGTTGATGGAGCCACTTTGCTTTCTATTTGCAGAGCAAGGATTGAATGCAAACACTTGATCTTTTTTCTAAGGTACACACACACACACACACACACACACACACACACACACACACACACACACACACACACACACACACACTGCACTTACAGAACCATGGACAAAGGTGAAATTCATCAAAAAAGTGTATCACACAGACCTGAAAGAACCTTAAAAAAATGACGCCTATAGGTGAAATATTTGCCTCCACTTTGCCAGGTGCTGTTTTATTCGGATGAAATATATCTGTTTCTGAATCACACCTTGTACCCTCATTCCTCTTTACCTCTTGGCTATTACTTTTCCTCCAGATCGATTTTGCTCCTGCAGGTTCACAAGGCTAAAGAAATGAGCATTAGAGATTGTTGCTACTGGGCCTCCCTTGTTAACAGAGCATGGAGCTGTGTGGAGTTTCACTCAGTCGTGAAATGTGTGGCTCAAATCGGAGGCTCAAATTATGTTTCACACATGAAAGTCCCTTGTGGAGGTTGAGTCACCCTCCATTTTGTAGATCTCAGGCCTTTGGAGGGAGTGTGTTTGCTGTGTGTGTGTGTGTGTGTGTGTGTGTGTGTGTGTGTGTGTGTGTGTGTGTGTGTGTGTGTGTGTGTGGTGTGTGTGTGATGCTCTTGCTCAGATCAGATGTGTGGAAATGTTCCCTCCATGCTCGTCGTTGCCTGATCTGCGTTCCCTCCTCCTTCTCCTCCCCTCTTCTTCTCCTCCCTCCTGCTGGAGAAATTTACTACATGTCCCTCAGCGGGGCCGCCCACACACCCAGAGACCCCCAACACACACACACACACACACACACACACACACACACACACACACACACACACACACACACACATATACATACACATTACACACACATATACACACACACACACACACATCCATACACGTACACTTACACTTACTCTCTCTCTCTCTCTCTCTCTCTCTCTCTCTCTCTCTCTCTCTCTCTCTCACACACACACACACATCCATACACTTACACTTGCACTATCTCTCTCTCTCTCTCTCTCTCTCTCTCTCTCTCTCTCTCTCTCTCTCTCTCTCACACACACACACACACACACATACACACACACACATACCTCCTTGTTCATCTTGTTTTGCTACAAATCTACCATTCATCAATAATGTATGATAATCAAGGACAAGGGTTTAATTAGCTGAGAAGCACTAAAATATACAGAGTGTGTGATCCTTGATTCTTCCCTACATCTCTCTCTCTCTCTCTCTCTCTCTCTCTCTCTCTCTCTCTCTCTCTCTCTCTCTCTCTCTCTCAGGCTGGGCACTGGTGCCCACACTGGCCTCATAAATAAATAAATCAGCATGTGGCATCAGATTCAGATGGTCTCCTCAAGGACACTGGGACAAGAGGTGTGTGTGTGTGTGTGTGTGTGTGTGTGTGTGTGTGTGTGTGTGTGTGTGTGTGTGTGTGTGTGTGTGTGTGTGTGTGTGTTGTGTTGTGTTGGTGGGAGGACCAGCAGTTTGACTACCCAGCATTCCCTGGTTCATTTTATCACCAGCAGTTCTGCCTCACTCCTCCACACATCCCCCCGCTACTTAACATTATGCTTCTTTTTCTTTTTTTTTTTACTTCTTGCTATCCATCTATCGGTTAATCACCCTTTTTTGTCTTAGATATATGAGCACACACATGCACATGCACTCAGTCACACACACACAAAAGCATCCATGCGCAAAGAGAGAGACAAAAGAACACACACACACACACACACACACACACACACACACACACACACACACACACACACACACACACACACACACACACACACACACACACACACACACTCATTCTTCCACACCCTACAGGCAGGGTTTTAGTGCCATGCTCGCTGCTGCAGGTGTTTTTTTATGAGCTAATATAGAACACTCATTTCCCCAATCTGTTTGCCCATGCAGCTCTCTCAGACACACACACACACGCGCGCACGCACGCACGCACACACACACACACACACACACACACACACACACACACACACAGTGGACCACTCTCCATCCCATCTGAGGCAATCGTGTGTGTGTGTGTGAATGTCTGTGTGTGTGTGTGTGTGTGTGTGTGTGTGTGTGTGTGTGTGTGTGTGTGTGTGTGTGTGTGTGTGTGTGAGGGGAGGGGATGTGGGGTGACAACGTGCTCCGTGTTAAACAGAATCATCCTTGAAGGAGAGGAGTAACATTGGCATAGGCCAGCCTTAAGAGGGAGCAGTGGGTGCAGAAAGTCTCCAATAGTGCTCCTCTGGTGGAATGAAGGAGGTTATAGGGGGAAGAGTTACTGTTACTTTCAAGTAGCTGATTAGGAGGGAAACACAGTGTGTGTGTGTGTGTGTGTGTGTGTGTGTGTGTGTGTGTGTGTGTGTGTGTGTGTGTGTGTGTGTGTGTGTGTGTGTGTGATGTGGTGCCAAGTGGTTGCCTTAAAGATGTGTGTGTGTGTGTGTGTGTGTGTGTGTGTGTGTGTGTGTGTGTGTGTGCATGCATGCGTGAGTAGATGTGGTTTGTGTTTGTGTGTGTATGTGTGTGGGATGGGGGAATGGGGGTGCAAGAGGGGTTGAGGGAGGCACAGGGGTGGGTAGGTGGGGCAACGGTCAAACGCTTTCACCGGAGATCCCCCAGGGGCTGAAATAATGAGGTGTGTCACCGTGGGGACGGTGGGTATGCTTGACTTCTAGAGGCCAGGGTGGATAAAGGCCTCATTTGGAGGGAAGGCCTTTGATCAGTCCGAAGGGAATTAGCAGTTACTCCTCAGTTCCTGGGCCCCATGGCTGTGGAGAGAAGGCCTACTGTGAGCCAGTATCTGGGTGGTGAGCACTGCCGAGCACAGAACAATATGTGAACACAAAGTCTCTCTCTCTCTCTCTCTCTCTCTCTCTCTCTCTCTCTCTCTCTCTCTCTCTCTCTCTCTCTCTCTCTCTCTCTATCTCTCGCTCTCTCCTTCCCTCCCATGTGACCCTTCCATGTCCTCCCGCTGGTGTCTGCTCAGCTTGCAGCCTTCGCTTATTAAGCTCAGATGAATATGAATGGGGTGCTAGCTACTGACACAAGTGTCAACATGAAGAAAATGAAGCATGCCGTAAAGTAACAATGACATATCTTCTGCTCCTCTCAATCTCTCTCTCCCTCTCCCTCTCTCTCTCTCTCTCTCTCTCTCTCACTATCTCCCTCCCTCTCTCTCGCTCTCTCACTTTTATGTCTCTCTCTTTCTGTGTCCCTCTCTAGGCACTTGTACTTAAATATTTCCACATTCCGTATAGCAGAGCCTCGAGCGCTGTTCTGCTGGCTGCCGTTGCAGAGCTTTGACCAGTGGGGGTTTCCTGCGAAACACACACACACACACACACACACACGCATGCATGCACACACACACACACACACACACACACACACACACACACACACAGAAAAACACATACAGACACTCACATACATACACACACGCAAAGACACAGGGGCATATGCATACACACACACACACACACACACACACATACAGACATACACACCCACACCCACACACAAAGACACACAGACCCACAAATACAGGGACATGTGCACATACATATACAGACACACACACACACACACACACACACACAGTGGTGGTGGTGGCGGCTTTGGTGGACAGCGGACTAAGGGGGAGAAAATGCGAGCGTGAAATGAGCACACAGCTTTGATCGTTCCCTAATCCTCGAAGGAGAGGCTGCTGCCTCACTGCACGCTGGGAAGGGAGGAAGTGTGTTTCTGTGTGTGTCTGTGTGTGTGAGAGAGAGAGAGCGAGAGAGAGAGAGAGAGAGAGAGAGAGAGAGAGAAGAGAGAGAGTGCGGTCTGCCTGAGGTTGAGGGATATTGGAGGAAGAGAGTGATGATTATTAAGCCCAAAAGGTTTGATGGGTCTGTTATATTTAAGTCATGGAGACAGAACACCTGGTCGCCTGGCCAGACAGCCTGCCTCTATGAATGTCAGCTGCATTAAAGACAGCGGCGAGAGCCGAGAAAAGTGTCGGAGGCGGGTGGCTCATGAAGTCTCATTAAGATCAGCACCGCGGGCGACGGCGATACGCAGACAGACACAAGCTGAGAATGACCTTTCATTACAGGAGCAATTAACAAGGCCGGGAACTCGTTTAATCCAAAGGGCGTTTTATTATCACTTCCTTCATGGCAATGCATACATCATAAATCTACCGCGGTCCGATCTGATTTGGGGTGCGGGTGAGGCCGCGTGTTCATGCAAGGTGGCTAAAGTATGTGGAGGGAAGGCACAACAGTGTGTGTGTGTGTGTGTGTGTGTGTGTGTGTGTGTGTGTGTGTGTGTGTGTGTGTGTGTGTGTTTCTATTCCTTTCTTCAACTTTTTTTTATTTTGCACAAAATGTCAGTTTATATTTTCTTCATTCTTTCTCCAGACATTTGTTACATAAAAATGCAATCGAGTGTAGAGTGTTGCATTGCAGTGCAGACTTTTTTCCCCAATAATATCATTAAAATCACTAAATGAAGTGAAGTGCATTCAGTCTTGTAATGTCTCCAGAGCTGTTGTGTTCTTCATTAGTTTGCTTGAGCGAATGTGTTTGCATGTAGATTACTGCCATCTGCTCACTTTCTATCTGACAGGCAGGAATCATCGGAAAAATAAGGCTGGAGAGAGAGAGAAGGAAGGCATCTTAGTCATCCTCAGTATCTGATGGCACTGACTCCTGTGAATGACTAATGTGTCACCGACACACTGGAACAAATGTGCTTCAATTATTCATGTAAGACCACAGAGTGATGTCTTAGGTATAATATTATACCTAATGACATGATGCTGTTATTTCATTGACCATTACCTAAAACAAAATTTCATGAAGTTATGTTAAAGGTGGTGTATGTGATCAGGAAAAACAGTTTGAGAACACTAGGCATTTGAAAAGAAACAATTCGAAGGTCCAATCCCCTGTCTTCAGATTTCCCCTGAGGCCACACCTCCAGAGTATAGGAACGAATGGGGAGGGGGAGGGACAAATGGCAGTTGGGTTTGACAGACTTATCACCATCCAACCATTTTCGCTGGTTCCTTTTCATTTTTGCGTTGGATGATTTAATTAATTGTTTCAAATCAATATGTGAATGTCATTTTAAGCAATATAGTAAAAAGTGCTCCAGGAAAACATCACAGACCCCACCTTTAAAAATCTGCAATGACACATTTGGAACATGTTTACAACATTTTACACGCAATGCTTCCAATGACATGACATGTTTGTGTGTGTATTCAGGTGTGTCTGAATGATGAGGAATGACTCTTGCGGCCATTTTGAAAGCCTGATAGCATTTTAGTGGCCCCTAGCTGTCTGTCTCATCCTGTGTATCTCATAGGAGCCATCTTTTAGTGCAGAGAGACAGTCCTCACACAACATGTGACAAGTGGAGCCATGTTATGCTCATGGCTTCTGGATGACACCCGCTCAGGGCTGCGTTCAAACAGTGTAAACACAAAGAGATACTTCCAGCCTCCCAGCAGAGTTGCATGTGTGGAATGTATGGCCGTGTGTGTGTGTGTGTGTGTGTGTGTGTGTGTGTGTCCTCCCACGCCACGCCAGCCCGGTCGAACGTAACGACATGTGACACATCACTGTGCCCGCAGCAGTGGGACTTTCATCAGATTTTTTCATTTCCTGCAAAACAGCAATGACGGACAGCAGCAGAGCGGGCCAAACTCCTGTGGCTCCTCAAGCATTGACTACCAGGCCATCTCTCTCTCTCTCTCTCTCTCTCTCTCTCTCTCTCTCTCTCTCTCTCTCTCTCTCTGTCTGTCTGTCTATCTCTCTCTCCTTTTCTGCCCTTATTTCTTGAGGCATATAACTGCAGCCCCAACTTACTTCATCTCTCTCTATTTTTCTCTCTCTCTCTCTCTCTCTATCCTGTTTTTTTTCTGGTCTCTCCATCTCCAGTTTTCTGTTTATTACTTCTGTCATTCCCCCACTTCACCTAAAACTTCACCCTCTTCACTCCTCTCTCCCTCCTCCATCCTTATCTCTCCATCCCCACGGCTGTATGATACCAGTGATGGTGGCTTTCTCTGGCCCAAACTTCTTGTTCGCATTGCTACTTACTACAGGGACTTCTTTCTACTACTCTCTCTCTCTCTCTCTCTCTCTCTCTCTCTCTCTCTCATTCTCCATCTCCCAGTCACATGCAAAAAAACAGAAAAAAACAGAGCTCTGATTTTACTCATCTCTCTCTCTCTCTCTCCAATTTTATATTTATTCCTTCTGTCATTCCCCCACATGTTTGCTCCCCTATTTCTCCCCAGCACTCCCCCTTCACCCTTCACCCCATCCTCCTCCTCCCACCCCATCCTCCCACCCAATCCCCCGATCCCCACACACTTAAACCCTGCTGTGGATGCCCAGAGCAGAGCAGAGCAGAGCATGCAGTCTGACAGCAGCCCCTGTGGCCGTGCCGTGTCGGGGCCGGCGCTCAGCTCAGGGGCATCCAGCAGAGAGCAGATTAAGGATGGCAAACTGCAGATTCTCCTCGCTCCGTCTCCCGCCCTCTCCAGACAAAGGCAATATCCTGTTATCCGAGCCATCTCCTCTCGGCTGCGTAAAAGCAGCTCTTCTTTGCTCTCTGGTGATTCTATCAATGTCTCTCATTGCTGACTCTCTCTCTCTCTCTCTCTCTCTCTCTCTCTCTCTCTCTCTCTCTCTCTCTCTCCTTGTCTCTCCTTTGTCTTTGTGCTTTTCTGTTCTAATCCTTTTTCCCATCCTTAAAACTGTTTGTCTTTTTCTTTTTTTCTCTGTGTGACACTTTGTGGGTTTTTTTTCCCCTACTCTGTCTTATTTTTAGCAATGTTTAACCATTAGCCTGCAGAGATGCTGGCAGAGG
>JAODXP020000017.1:25229604-25239604 GCA_027497455.2 Sardinella longiceps | reverse complement strand
ATCCATCATTCACATCCCACAGCTGCCTGTGCTGCTGCCACTGCCACTGGACCCCTCTGACTGAGTGGCTAACAGCTCTCAACAGGCACTCACAGTAGCTAAGGCTGACTGATTCTATGGCTCCAATCGCCCATCTTGCATTTTTTACATGAACACCAGTTTATAAAATCTGTCCCTAACCCCAGGGAGAAGTGGTTCTCAGTTTGGGAATAGCAAAGAGATTGGCCATCACTGTCACTCCCCTCCGCTTGAAAGAACCTTACAGTCCCCAAAAAGAACCATGACGGAACCATTTCTCCATCCCATAATGAAAGTGAGCACCAGATCCGTCCCTCTTCACTCACCCACACATAAATTCAGATTTGCCGATTTTAGAAAGGTGTAAGTGGCCAAATCGCTGTTTTTAACCATAAAAAAGGCTCAAAGTATTGAAACCTGGTAATTGAACAGATAGCTACTTACTACCTAGCAATATGCACCTCACCTGGAAGCTACAACTAGCAAGTGGTCTTCTCTGGACTGCATGAATATATCAACATTCTGCTCCCCGGCAAACATTTGAACTTTTCATGATGTTGCAATATACTGTACATGTGATCCTTAACACACTGGATTTGTCCTTAAATCTGCCAGTAAGTCGTCAGGTATGATTGATGACATTTTTTTCTTGTTAAAAATAGCAGGAAATGGGGGCGCCATGGCTCAGTGGCGAGAGCGTCAGACCATTACTCCGGAGACCCAGGTTCGATTCCGGCCCGAGGTCCCGATTTCCCGATCCCACCCCATCTCTCTCTCCCACTTGTTTCCTGTCATCTCTACACTGTCCTATCTGATTAGAGGCAAAAGCCCCAAAAATATATATATATATAGCAGGAAATAGCCTGTTCTGCAGTACAATACCTGTACTGTATACTATTGAATAGAGGTATCATGGCGGTGCTAGTCTGGCTATCCCTTTCCACCATCTTACATCAAATCCTCGTCTTCTCTCTCTCTCCACTTGTCTGCTAATTGGAGGTTGCTTCTGGACAGGAAGACCTGGAGATGGTCCTCCTCACCAAAGATGACCCTACACACACAGGCTGTCAGGGGGAGATGGATGTCAAGTCTTACTGTAAGGGCTTCCACCCGCCCACCGCTCATCAGTCTAACCTCATTCCCTTAGCCCATCTGTCCACACGCCATGCCACGTAATGGCTCTCAAACATGATGGACAGTGAAGACTCAATCAAAGGCCAAGCCACTAGTAGGAATATGAAGCGATAATGGTCATCATTTTGTATCATTTGTGCTCTGGCCAGATTTGAATGAAGTTTTTTGAATTGAGTTTTTGCTCCATATCCCTCTATTGCATGGTGTTGCTTCAGGGTAACATACCCATTTTCCCTCAGTTTCACTGGCACTAAAAGTCATACACCAATAATAATAGCTCATTTTAATCTGGAGGAAGTATAAGACAATAACTTACTTGTATTTGATCACATGACTTGTCCCATTCCTTTTTCAACCTCCTTTTCTCACCTGCACTCACATATGGAAGCCATGGGTTTTCCGCCTTCCAAAATTATGAAAAAGTGTCATTATCCTGAGGATTTCCATGAACTAAAAAATATTTTTGGGTAAGTTCTGATTTTCTGAATTTTGCACTGTTGGAATAACATTTGGATTAATAGGCCAACCATTTAATATCATTTAAGATGTCAATGTTGGCAAATATGGTCGACTCTATACTGATCACTTGATGTGGTCCACTTGTCTGTTTACCGTTCATGTGTGCTCTGGCTCCAACTTTACCAGATATGCCTGAGGAATTTTGCCTTTTTCCCCTTCATTATTCCTCTCACATGCTGTCCAGTGACCATATGTTTTAAAGTTATAGCTTCAGACCTGACAGACACCCCTTATATGCTTCAGATGTGATGCTCTAATAATTCCAAATCAGACGGATGTGATCAGTGCTATGGCACATTATTCAGTTTCCTGGCCAGTGCTGACCATCTGTAGTGTGTGTGTGTGTGTGTGTGTGTGTGTGTGTGTGTGTGTGTGCAAAAGAGAGAGAGAGCGAGAGAGAGAGAGAGAGATGTATATTAGCCTGGCCCTTGGGTGCAGACGGCTGGTAAGCTGGCATTCAGATGCTCGCTCTCTCTGACTATAGCATCCATAATTGATTCTCTTGTTTGCAACAGCATGTGGATCAAAGGGCAATGGAAGACCATCTGGGTACCTGTACATGGCACTGATTATATCCCAAATGGGAGAGGGAGAGGGAGAGAGAGGGAGGGAAAGTCCTAAAAAAAGAGAACACATAGGAAGAGAGAAAGAGTAACAGAACAGGAAAGATATTGGTGCGTCTGTATTTGAGGGCAATATAGAGGTAAATGGAAAAACTGCTTGTGTGTGTGTGTGTGTGTGTGTGTGTGTGAGAGAGAGCGAGAGTGAGGGAGGATGAAATAAGGAAGCGTGTGCGGGAAAATATGAAGGCAAAAAGTTGTTACCTAAGAAATAAGATATTCTAGTCAGAGTGTGTGCGTATGTTTGGGTGTGTGTGAAGAGGGTAAGAGAGAGGCAGTGAAAGATATATGAAAAACTGAATATCCTATAAAGACAGGGACATTTTCCTCACCTGTGAGATAAAAAAGAAATCAATTCTTGGGATTTGTTCCAGTCTCTGGAACGTATGCTCTAACACACACACACACACACACACACACACACACACACACACACACACACACACACACACACACACACACACACACACACACACACACACACACACACACACACACACACACACACACACCCCACTCAAGCAGATGGAGCTGGTTGGAATATGCTGAACACCAGGGTTTTAAGCCATCAGTGGAGAGTGGAGTTTCTCATTATTTTCAACCCCACATTTACACATACAGACACACACACACACACACACACACACACACACACACACACACACACACACACACACAAATAAAGTACTAGCCTACATACTCGGCCATATGCAATAAAGTATTTACATGCACAGCACTGAAGGACAGTAAAACACCAACACACACACACACACATAGAGCCAAGACATAAAGTACCTCCCCTTCCACCCACTGATAGACACATTTACAGCAGACCCTGACATCCCGACTGCACCAGAGACTGCCCTAAGACAAGAAGGTACACACACACACACACACACACACACACACACACCACACACACACACACACACACACTGAGACAACCTAAGGATCAAGGACTCATTCAAATGCACACAACATCCACAGAAACAAACACAACACACTCCAAAATGCAAAAGATATTCTAAGACACTGACAGGTCGACATCTGCTAACTGTAAGGCAAAATCCATATCAGCCTAAAAGCATCTGAAGACTGCTAGACAGGTCCATACCACAACGCACACTCACTACATATTGGCAAGCACACACACACACACACACAAATAACCAGGGCAAGAAAATCACATTTGCTTCCTTTTTTTAAACAGAACAAAGGCGGTTCTGTGACTAGCAACCACCTCACGTAACTAATTTAATCCCGAAGCACACAAGGCAATTAATATTTGTCAACACAAATGCACCTATTATCTGCAGCCCCTTCCGGTAGGTTCTGGAAGGGGCGTCTAATGGCTATGCTTCGGTCTGAAGGTAGATGGGCCGTGGCGCGCTGTGCCGTGTGTGGAGCGCCCAGAAGCCAAAGTAATTGTGCGTGAGGAGAAAATGGTTCTAAGTTACACCCCGACATCCAACATCTTTGATTTTTATTATTCTCCAGCTCACTCCCCTGAATAGACAAATAACGCTTTTGTGTTCCTCTTGGAGTCCACGGTGTGGGCGATGCCGATGGCCTGAAAACCGATGATTGAGGTGTTTAGGATGAGGGTATAATGATTATGTGTTAAAACGGGATGGGGGGGAAAGAGTCTCCTTTTTGATGGCATTTAAACACACACACACACACACACACACACACACACACACACACACACACACACACACACACACACACACACACACACACACACACAGATGCCGTCTCTGCGATGTGACTGTGGCCAGAATCAATTCTAGCGCACAAAGGCCGTCTAAATAGGCTTGAGTGCTTTTGGTTGCTGTAACAATCAGCCATGTCTTTCTGCTGGGGGAGGAATCAATGCCTACTGAGTAAACTCCCCCATTACGCTCCATTATTTCTATAAAGGGAAACACACGAGAGGTTTGTTGTGGTGTATGTGTGTGTGTGTGTGTGTGTGTGACTCAAAGTCTGATTTTCCTCTCTGACCGCAGCCACCGGCAAAGTGAGTTTCACTCCCATCAATGCCTGAATGCAGCTGCAGCAGACAATGCTGAGCCAGCAAGCAGAGGCAAAATCTGTGTGTGTGTGTGTGTGAGAGTTTGGTTGTTGGAGAGGAAGATGGGCACTTAGGTGTGAAGACCCATATCCAGTAGAAGGCCAAGGACATGCAGAGAGTATAAAGGAGAAGCAAGAAGGAAAAAAAAAAAAGACTGAGGGACAGAGAAAGGAGAGGGCCCGAGTGTGTGTGTGCGTGTGTTTGTGAGAGAGGAGAGGGACCGTGTGTGTGTGTGCGCGTGTGTGTGTGAGTGAGTGAGGAGATGGACCAAAAGTATGTGTGTGTGTGTGCAAGAGAGAGAGAGAGAGAGAGAGAGAGAGAGAGAGAGAGAGAGAGAGAGAGAGAGAGAGGTAACAAACAGATTTGTGCCTGGATTATAAGAAGACATGCAACACCAATTTGAAGTATTTCACCTAGATACATCACCTCGCAAAAACAAAGACTGAATGCAAAGCTGAGAGAAAAAAAATGCAAAATAAAAGACAAGCAGGAGAAACATGAATGTTGAATGTGTACGTCTGGCAAGAGACACACTCTTATGCGTGTGATGTATGCTTACATCACTTTTCTGTGCATTTCTTACAGTGTATAAAAAACAACTCAGTGTTCAGTTCATCTGCATTTTTATTCAAAGTTTGAAAATAAAGAGCATCTTTCAAGCACTTGAGAAATTGAAACGCTTTGTTGTTGTCATTCTCAGTAGATTGTAGACTGCGGCTTCTTTCAAAACAAGAAATGAAGTCCCAGGATGAAGACAAAGAAGACACACACAAATCCCAGAGCACCTCATTCTTAAATGGAATAACTATTCCCTCATACTCCCTCAAAGTCAAGACTACAGAGCAATGTGTGTGTGTGTGTGTGTGTGTGTGTGTGTGTGTGTGTGTGTGTGTGTGCATGTGTGCTTGTGTGTGTGTGTGTGTGTGTGTGTGTGTGTGTGTGCGCATGTGTGTGTGTGTGTGTGTGTGTGTGTGTGTGTGTGTGCGATTGTGTGTACTGACATTTTAAAACTCCGATATTTAAATGAGCGTGGGTCTAATAATACCTCCACGAAGCATAGCCTCCACTGATATTCTCCTCATTTTTACCAGTTCACTGAACAGTAATTCACAGATGTACTGTAGGCTTTGTGGAGCTCTGAACCGTGGATCCTGCAGGGAGAAATTAAGACGTTAAAATACCATTACCCCAAGGACGCGGGCCCTACTGGAAGTCCAACCGCCTGTCGGTACACTGACAGCAATTAAAACAATCAGCGTTTTCATGATTCGTACAGCAGAATTCATTACAAAAAGAAAGTGATTGTGATGACAACACTTAGGCTGGCAAGGAAAGAGGCACCCATAATAGCATAATAACAAAACAAAATTTGGCTTTTAACAGGAAATAAACAAGGTAGACGTATGACTGGCCCTAGGCCTCAGCTAATACAGACCATGTTTTTCTCTCTGCTGTAAATGGTATACTTTCAGACTTCAGTGATTTCAAGTGATTTACTTTCACTTACTCACACACACACACACACACACACTTACACACGCACACACACACACACACACACACACACACACACACACACACACACACACACACACCACACACACACACACACGCACACACACACACACACACACACACACACACACACAGGACTATACAAAGCAGTTCATTTTTTTTGTGATATAACTCAAAATATACAAAAGGAAAACAAACAATAGAGGAGTGTGCCTCCAAATGCCATTTCACGCTCTGGTACTGCTGCTCAGCTTCCCTCTCACCCCAACAACACCACCTCCACCAACCACCAACCAACCACCCCCGGGGGGAGGATCACTGAGCTGGGTGAGCCAGAATGGCAGGCTGGCAGATGGGAGTTGGTATGGAAGTCGCTTGGCACAGACACCCACCCCCTTCACTCACAGAACCCCAGGGAAGACTGTGTGGGGTGGGGTGGAGGATCACTCCTTAAAAGGCAGCTTCCAGCGCTGGGGGAGCAGAGTTGGTGTGGAAGGGGAGAGTCTGTGATCCAATCAAGGTGTGCTGCAGGTGGGTGGGTGGGATGGGTGGGGTATCAGGGTGCATAGCCCCCCCTATATGAGTCCGAGTCGCCGTCTCCATAGCCTCTCCGATCCCTGGGCTCGGCTCTGTGGTCTGGCAACCTGTAAACAAACACACAAGACAAGAGAGTTTCCATGACTACATCTGATTATGAAAACATTTGACATTAAATATATTCTTTATGACAACTCGCCTCCCTATGTTCCACTCTCGCATCATCTCCCATGTATCATTCAATCTCTCTCCCTCTCTCGCTCCCTCTCCAAATCAAATGTTAATATGCTTTATTGGCATGCCAATGCACACATTGTTTCTCTCTCTCTCTCTCTCTCTCTCTCTCTCTCTCTCTCTCTCTCTCTCTCTCTCTCTGCCTGTAAGCGATGTTTCTTTTTCATATACATTTCTATACAGTGCTAACGAAGTAGGCCTACTTTAATTGGAGGCATCATCCATGCCTGTAGGCCTGCTCTACTGCACGGCCAGCATCACAAATCCTCTGTCTGGGTTCACGCTGTTGCTCCTGCTGCTGCTGCTGCAGCTGCTCCAACCCTCAACCTGACTGACAGGAGCCTTTAATCCATCTCTACAGAGGAGAGGTAGCGGCAAACATAAATTCCTTCCTCTACCCTTTCTCCTTCTATTCCACCTTTCCTTTCCTTTCTTTCTTTCTTTCTTTTACCTCTATTCTCCTTTCATTTCCAACTGACGCCCTCCAAGGCACCCTTTCATCAAAAAAAGGTTCTTGTTTGTATTTATCAGACATTTTGCGTCATTGCCTTCTTCACTCTGACTCATCACTGTGGTGGCGTGTGGGTGAGTGAGTGTTTTTGTCTCTGTGTGAGTGTTTTTGTCTGTGTGTGTGTGTGTGTGTGTGTGTGTGTGTGTGTTGTTTGCCATCGGCTCTGTAACAGCAAAACCAGGAAAGCGTTCCGGTGACACCCCAGATGTGCCGTGCGAGCACGTCTTGTCATCTGCGGTAATGACGAGATCTGCAGGGCCCCGGGGTGTCTAGCTTTAGCTCTTTTTTTTTTCGTTCTGCATGAAAAGCGCTTCATTAGGTGAAAGAACCTTTTCATCTCTCATTCACTGCCAGCACGGATCTGGAAACAGCGTGTCACAACCTCACTGAGAAATGATTCTGAAAGCAACCTAGACTGATTGTGAATGAACTATGCCCTTGCTTCTTCTTCTCCGGAAAAAAAAACATAGAATTTAAAAGTCAACAACCTGCTTCTACTTTAAGCTGTGTAAAGAAAGTATTGGACAGAAAATAGTCATTGAAGCAAAAATAACCAAACCTAATGGTCTATGAAATGAATAAACCAATGGTAAATAGTGATAAATAACAAGCGCTGTATTTCAACAGTTTAAGCGTAGCTTTTGATGAATGCTGAGTGCTATGTTGATTTCTAGAACCTAAAGCACAGCTTGTGATGTATGGTGCCAGCTGTGTTGATTTGGTGAGTCTAAGCTTTGGCTATGATGAATGCTAAGTGCTGTGCTGATTTCCTGGTTAAGAGCACACAAGGACACAGAGAGAGAGCTGGAGAGATCTCGGCTGGTGTTGACAGATCTATATTCTGCTCTTGGGCTGGTTGGTGGTCTGGGCTGGTCTGCTCTGGCTGGAGCACATGTGAATGGCATGACTTATTCATCAGCGCATTACTTTAGCTAACAGAGCTGGGACCTCTTAAGTGGAGAACAAATGAATATGAATGAAAAGAGACAGGGGAGAAAGAAGAATCTCTCTCTTTCTTACTCTCTCTCTCTCTGTCTTTCTCTCGCTCTCCATTTCCCTGCCTCCATTCTCAGGTTTTCATCTGCGGAAGTAAATGAATCTCTAAGTGTGTGTGTGTGTGTGTGTGTGTGTGTGAGTGTGTGTGTGTGTTTTTCTTGGTGTATAAGGGCAGTGAGAGAGAGAGAGAGAGAGAGAGAGAGAGAGAGAGAGAGAGAGAGAGAGAGAGAGAGTATGTGTGTGTGTGTGTGTGTGTGTGTGTGTGTGTGTGTGTGCGCGCAGAGTGTATGGGTCAGAAGATTGAGCTGCTTTAGAGACGTAGGCTTTTTAGCTCTCATGATTCTTTCATGCCCACTAATGTATTCAATGCATTAATGATGAACACCAATCATTTCCCCGGCCTATATGAGGAGAGGAGAGGGGAAGGACCAGCGGCACACCACGCCTAGGGGTGGAGCCTGCAGGGATAACTCCGCCCATACATAAGGGTGTGTTAAAATTCATATGTTTCACCAAAGTAGGTAGATAGGCTGACCAAGATCCTTCATGACATCCCACTTCCTGGAACAATGAATAGAATGAATCCACTAATCCCCCCGATACACAGTACAGAAGGCATGTTCTGTAACATTGAGGTCTTTGGCAAAACCCCAAAACTTCACTGAATATCTAAAAGCCTTTTTTTTCTCAGAGCAATGGATGTACATTTCGGTCCTGGCACCATGTTCCCCAAACCCTCCTAACTTTCAAAGGAAATAAAAAAAAATGTTGTGATAGTATAACTCATCACTCCAGAGGAGATGAACTTTACTTCAGGTGTGCACCAAGCTTATTTTAGCATTAGCCCGTAGACACAAACTATCATGAAGTATCTTACTCCATCTATCTACCATCTTTGTTTTCGCTTTCGAGTGGATCAGACACGTTGCTTCATAATTCTCTGAGGATATACACATAGGCTTTGTGTGCATTCTCTACCAGTAGCAAAACCTCTGTTTGTATTTTCCACCACTAGGAAAATTGCACACTGGCAGAATAGAGACAAAAATGATGAGGGCGATGCTGTGTGTGGGCGCGGAGCTGAAAGGTAATCACTACCAGCAAATACAGATCTATAGACTGCACAGTGCTTCCAATAGGGTTGAGTGGAGGCATATTATCTCCGTACACAAAGCACTTGAGGGCTAGTTATTATCTCAGATATGGTGCGACTATTGTCTGGGGGAACGTTATTCCCATCTCCACCCCAGGACAAGTCTTAAGAGGGAAGGATGGCTATAGATCGGTTCTTTGGGATGGCTGAACATGATGGCCTCATCTCTGGGAGGGACACTTGGGAGATGTCACTGCCCCATGTGCTCTGGAGCTACTCTAATGGGTATGGATGGGGCCTGCAGGAAAACTCTGCTCTTTCTCTCTCTCTCTCTCTCTCTCTGTACTCTGACTCTCGCTTCATCCCCCTCTCCCTTTCTCTCTCTCTATATCTTTCTTTTTCCTTCACCTCCCTCGCTCTATCTTTCCCAAGGAGGCCGTGCCCTTTGCTGAAGCTGCGACCGTGGCTGCTGCTGCTGTTACTGCTTAATGATGTCAAACGTGTAGCTTCAGCAGGACCAGTGACTATCATCACACAGTGAGAGAGAGAGAGAGAGAGAGAGAGAGAGAGAGAGAGAGAGAGAGAGAGAGAGAGAGAGAGAGAGAGGGAGAGAGAGAGAGAGAGAGAGAGAGCAGGGTGAAAAAGAGGTGTACAGGGAGGAGAAGTAGAGGAGAGAGTGCATAGATACAGAGAGAGAGGTGAAAGAAGAGGGACAGGGAGGAGAAATAAAGGAGAGAGTGACAGAGAGG
>JAODXP020000017.1:25222104-25224604 GCA_027497455.2 Sardinella longiceps | reverse complement strand
CACCGAAGGTGAAGGCAGCACCATTACTATTGTTGAGTATGCACTCTTGATTGCCATACCAATGAGCCTGCCTTGCTTGTTGGCTCTGTGGTCAAGCTGCAGATTTGGACCGGAAAGGATGTCCGCTTCCTCTCTCTTTGTTGCAAGTGAAAGAAACAAAGAAACACTTCCACTCTTTCAACCATTAAACTAATTTCTTCAGGAGTTTGGAAATGCGGAGCACAACTTCTGGAATGGGATCGGAAGAGTGTTCCTTCCAAGAGTGTGTAGACTCAGAAAGGAACCGTGTTGCTAAGCAGTGGATGCCCAGAGCGATGGCACCCCTCGGGCCGAGGGCCTGAGAGCGACACTGCTGGATGGCATATTTACCACGGGTGGCAGAGCTCATTACACCTGTGAGTGGCGGGCATGGTGCCAGTCATGCCGATGCCTGGCTGAAGGGTGACAGCTCGGGTGATGCGACTGGCTGATGCCATCTTTCCTCCTAGCTGTCAGCAGCGGGGACACCAGGTGACTGGGCTGAACCGGTGCCAGGCGGGCATCTACAGTACGTGCGTGATGCCAGTCTTGCCAAGGTGCCCACAGCGTTAGCGGCAGGAAGCTAATCACCGTCACACGCCCCCCTCTCTGCCAAACACGCGCACATAGGCACACATACCCATGCATGGGCACACAGATGGCACCTGCGCTTTCTGGGTATGGCAATTAGGAGGCCTGGCATTGCCAGCCTGTGCCAGCCAAAGCAGGACAGCTTTTCACTTCTTCTTCTTCTTCTTGTCCTTCTTTTTTTAGATGAACACTAATGAGGCAAACTCTCTTCCCTCCTAACAGGTCTTTAACACACAAACACATACACACACTCTCACTCTCTCTCTTTCTCTCTCTCTCACACACACACACACACACACACACACACACACACACACAAACCCACCCACACTCACTCACTCACTCACTCTCTCTCTCTCTCTCTCTCTCTCTCTCTCACACACACTCACACTCACACTCACACACACACACACACACACACACACACACACACACACACACACACACACACACACACACAAACAAACCCACACACACACTCTCAGACTCTCACTCTCTCTCTGTCTCTGGCAGGGTGTGTCCATCCACCCACTCCTGGCCAAAAGGACTCGCACGTGTTTCCAGACACCATATGTTTGTGCCATCTTCACAGAGAGACTGAGCGCAGAGGCATGGGCACTTGTCCCAGGCCTATCAGCCCAGCCGCTTCCTGGTGGCACTCCATGCCAGGTACTGCATCTCATTCCCCCAGTGGGAGAGACAGAGCACAGAGGAGGAGGGATAGAGAGAGTGATACAGAGGACAGTAGAAGGATCGATACAGACAAAGGATTGGAAAAGAGAGGGAGAGAGATGGAAGGAGAGATGGAAAGAGAGGCAGAGTGGCTGAAGAAGAGAGATAGAAAGAGATAGAAGGAGAGAGAGATAGATAGATAGATACTGGAGAGAGAGAGAGAGAGAGAGAGAGAGAGAGAGAGAGAGAGAGAGAGAGAGAGAGAGAGAGAGAGAGAGAGAGAGAGAGAGATGGGGGGTGTGTGTTGTAGAGTAGAACCATTGCCAAGCACCCAAATTAGGAGAGAACAGAACTGATCATTAATTACTGAGGAAAGAAAAGGAGACACATCCAATTCAATATGTCTTCAAAAACACAGAGACCTTCTTTCCCTCAGCTAGGCTTATTGTGTTGGTAAATGGGTCAGTGTTGTGTTGGTGCCATCAATTGTATCCTCCACTTCCAGTATTGTATTGTCCATTCCAACAATCATGCCTGCGAATTTCAATTTGCCAGATACACAGATTGAGGGCACAGTAAGTATTTCTCTCTCTCTCTCTCTCTCTCTCTCTCTCTCTCTGTGTGTGTGTACACACTGTATGTGTTTGTACGTCTGCAAGTGTGAGTGAGTGAGTGAGTGAGTCATTCTTTCTTCATTTTTATGTATTAATTATTTCATCTTATTGTTTACAAACAGAACTGTTCTAACTGTATTGTTTGTATTTGCACGTCAGCTTTGGCAACACTACTACAATGAGTCATGCCAATAACGCTACCCTTGAATCAAACCGAATTGAGAGTGGTAGAGAGAAACAGAGGACAAACAGACACTGAAGCAAGGAGAAAGACATTGGGCAAAGACAAGAGAGAATGCAGAGAGAGAGAGACAAAAAAAGAAAAGAAAACCTTGAACACCCTGAGGAAAAGATGGCACCCACAGAAGCGAAGGCCCTCGGCTCCCTCACGTCAGTATGGCCTGACAAGCGCGCCACTCTCTCTGACTAATAACTTTTTATGTGCTCTAATGCATCTTGTAAAATGTCTGTCATAAAAGGGCTGCCAAACTCCTGGAGGTAATATTCTTCGATATCGTACTCGATCATATCTGCGGGCGGAAAGCAATTTCATTGTTTTGGACAAATCCGTCAGCGCCGTCGATCCATTTCGCTCTGTTCACCTA
>JAODXP020000017.1:25209604-25212104 GCA_027497455.2 Sardinella longiceps | reverse complement strand
CTCCTCATTTAGCCGCAAACTGAACTTATTCCCCGGATCCTTTCCCCTCTCCTCTGTCTCTTTCAAGCCCACTTTGCCTTCCTCTCGCTCTCCTGAACCTTTTCACTTCCTATTGCCCTCACTGCATCTGGACACACTACACACATGGCTGCTCCCTCTCTCTCTCTCTCTCTTTCTGCTCCCTCTTTCTCTCTCCGTCTCTCTCTCTCCTTCTCCAGACACATGGCTGCCTCCTCCCTCTCTCTCTCGCTCTTTCTCTACCTCCTTCTCCAGACACATGACTGCTCCCTCTCTCTCTGTCTTTCTCTACCTCCTTCTCCAGACACATGGCTGCTCCCTCTCTCTCTCGCTCTTTCTCTCCCTCCTTCTCCAGACACATGACTGCTCCCCCTCTCTCTCTCCCTTTCTCTACCTCCTTCCCCAGACACATGACTGCCTCCTCCTCTCCCTCTCTCCTTGCTTTTCTAGACAAATGGCTGCTTCTTTCTCTTCCTCTCTACTTTCCTCCTTCCTTCTCCCGATACATGGCTGCTCTCCCTCTTCTCTCCCTCTCCCTCTCTCTCTAGACACAATGGTGCCTCTTTCCTTTCTTTTTCATCTACAATTCTTCTACAATGGTAGAGTCAACAACTGTTCTGGGAATCAAAAAGTTATTTTTAAGGAAAATGCTTCCAAATTCTCCCATTGCCCTCTCTGCTATTATGAACTATTAGACTACTAGCTCTTCCCAACTTTCTAATTTATTTTGGCCCCTTATGAAATAAAATTGTTCTACTCTATTCTACAGTTAAACGATAAATTGATCAAATAATTATCAGCAAACTATCACCACCACATTGCTGTATCTTGTTCTTCTGTGGGAGCAGGTAGATGAGGGGGCAGTGCAGCAGTGCTGGCGGTGCAGTTGCTGGTAAGGATGCGATGCTGCAACCCTGTCTAAAGCTGGACTTAAGCCTCTAGGCCAGGCCACTTCATTACAGACCCACCCCACCCCACACCTCACCACCACACCCACCCACCCCCAGAGCTCAAGCCCAGGGACATGCTGTGAGGCATTTGGAGGAGAACAGACACATATATGTACACACACACACACACACACACACACACACACACACACACACACACACACACACACACACAATTTCCTTCCACAAATACCCACACATAGGTGCACATACGCATACATCCACCGAAATACACACTGAGACACACACACACACACACACACACACACACACACACACCATCACTGCTCTCACACACACACACACACACACAAATAACCACCCCCGTGCCCTCATCCCCTCCGTGTATTAAGAGCGAGAGCAATTATCCTGGCCTCAGATGAGCCATGTGAAGGATAAAGAGTCTGGAGGATGAGGGCGAGACTATTGATTGGCATCTCTAATTTCACTCCATCTCTCTCTCTCTCTCTCACACACACACACACACACACACACACACACACACACACACACTTTTTCTCTCATCTCCCCTCTCTCCTCTAGGGAAGCCTGTCCTATGAAACTGAAGCTGGGCTAGAGGACTCCCCTCTGCCATCGCCCTTTTTGCCCTTTCCCACATTTTTTTTTTTACTTATTTGGCCTGAGAATTAGTGTGTACACACACATACACACACACACACACACACACACACACACACACACACACACAGAGGTGCATCTTTATGTAAAATGTAAAAATGTATGTAAAATGTGTGTGTGTGTGTGTGTGTGTGTGTGTGTGTGTGTGTGTGTGTGTGTGTGTGTGTGTGTGTGTGTGTGTGTGTGTGTGTGTGAAAGGTGTCCTGTGCCTCCTTATCGATCAGTAGTCATGTCTGGGCTGAAATGAAAGCAGCTCAGTGATCTCAGACACCTCGTCTCAATGGAGTTCATGGGCAGATGAGAAAACCAGATCAATGCTGGAGCCCGCTAAAGGTTGCCTCTGTATCTCCTCCCCTGCACAGTGTGTGTGTGTGTGTGTGTGTGTGTGTGTGTGTGTGTGTGTGTGTGTGTGTGTGTGTGTGTGTGTGTGTGTGTGTGTGTGTGTGTGTATGTGCTCAGTGTGTGTGTGTGTGTGTGTGTGTGTGTGTGTGTGTGTGTGTGTATGTGCGCATCTCAGTGTATGTGTGTGTGTGTGTGTGTGTGTGTGTGTGTGTGTGTGTGTGTGTGTGTGTGTGTGTGTGTGTGTGTGTGTGTGTATGAGGGTGTGTTGGAAGATACTGAAGTGAATGGGGTGAATATAAATCAATAAGCTGAAAGACTGAGATAAAAAAAATGGCCATCTTCCCTATTAGCGGAGTCTGAGAGTATCCTGCTGTTCCTTGCTTTTCCTCTCCAAGTGTTCGCTCTCTCTCATACACACACACACACGCTCAAACAAACACACGCTACGAAATAACTTGGATGACACACAATTCTCATAACTTTCTCATTCACCTAACACACACACACACACACACACACACACACACACACACACACACACACACACACAC
>JAODXP020000017.1:25184604-25199604 GCA_027497455.2 Sardinella longiceps | reverse complement strand
AGAGAGAGAGAGACAGAGAGTGAGGAAAATGTGGAGGAAGGGAGGGAGAATAGAGGTAAAGAGGAGAGAAAGAGCAATTGATCAAAAACTGTGTAAAACTTATGTACTGCACGTGAATGAGGAGAAAACATCACTTGGTGTGTATGTGTGTGTGTGTGTGTGTGTGTGTGTGTGTGTGTGTGTCTTCTGTGTAGGCATGTAGGCACATTTCTCTCTCTCTCTCTCTCTCTCGCTCTCTCTCTCTCTCTCTCTCTCTCTCTGTGTGTATGTGTGTGTGTGTGTGTGTGTGTGTGTGTGTGTGTGTGTGTGTGTGTGTGTGTGTGCGCAACATCTAGAAATTCATCACACAAAACAAACAAGTGAATAATGCAACAGGCTGTGCATTTGTTCAGGAGAGACAATCAAAGACTAAATTGAGAAGAACGAACGAAAAGTGAATGCGGAAAATTGGGAATCGAGCAAACGTGCAGACCCTGAGGACGGAGACAAAGAAAGTTCTAGAAGTGTGAGGCACAGAGGAAGAAAAAAAAGAAGAAAAGAGAGAGAAGGGGGGGGGGGGGGGGGGGGGTTCATGAGAAGATGCGGTGCAGCCACAGAAAGATGTCAAATTCACCCCCAAAAGACACAAATTTTTCAACCAGAATAGCAAAGCACCAGAGAGTAGGTAGAGATCCAAAGGATAATTTTATATGATACAGCTGGGAGTAGTCTCAAGATGGAGAGAACATGCCTCTATATAGATGAGGAGAAGAATAATAAAGAGTGGGGGTGAGGAAAAAGCAAATGATAAAGAAAAGGAAATAGAAAGGTAGAAAGAGATAGAGAAAAGGATAGAGCAAGAGGGGGGGACAAGAAGTGAGGGGGGCCTAAAGAAAGTGGGTGAGAGAGGGACACAGAAAAAAAGAGAGAAAGAGAGACTGTAAGAAAGAGAGAGAGAGAGAGAGAGAGAGAGAGAGAGAGAGAGAGAGTAAAAAGAAAGAGAGGGAGTGAGATGTGGAGGAGACAAGCGCTGTCACACTCGTCTCTCCGAAGCCGACTCTGGCGGTGGCATCTAATTGGATTTTTTTCCCGCTATCAGGCAGGCATAATGAAGACCCCCGCGAGACCCCTCATCCTATAGCTGCCACGACCACGCAGAGAAATCTAGCAAGCTCATGGAGGCGGATGGATGGGCGGGCTGGCGGGATGGCGGTCGGGCCCACCACGGCGTGCCATCTGTTTGGGTTTCAGGGCAGTTGCGCCGCTAACAGAATTCCCCTTCTAATCCATTTCCCTGCAGGAGCTCTTTAGCTACGACTCATTTGAGTATGCCGCCTCGACAGGCAACCACTGACTGTGACAGCCGCGACTCAAGAGTGCACTGTCAGACGCAACGCCACACACACACACACACACACACAAACACACATACACACACACAAACACGTATAGCCGCAACTCAAGAGAGCACTGTCAGATGCACAAACACATACACACACACACACACCCACCCCCCACACACCACACACACACACACACACACACACACACACACACACACACACACAGCATCCGCAAGTGTGGCACATCCAAGTCCACACACACACACATATTCAATGACATCCCCCCTTCTCTCTATTCATTCACTGGTTCCAGTCTACAGCCCAAGACCCATTATATTTTGAAATCCCAAAGCGCTTGGTTGGGTAAAGGGGGATAAAACAAGTCAGTAAGGATGGAGAAAATAGACCTCATGGTCTATTGGAGCTGGCAAAATAGCCCAGAAGAGCCCAAAATATCCCCCTCTGCCTTCTATCAAGTCTCTGCATTAATATCCACTGAGGCACACATAGACCCTCACTGGACTAAATGATGGATATCCTTGTTTTAGTTATCCATACTCTGTTCCTCCATCCCCCTAACCGGAAAAAAATGATGTTTTCATGCGCTAAAGCGTTCCGCATCAAAGCGATCCCCAGATCTTTGGTGTACAAACAAAACACATTAACACTGATTGACAAGTCTAAATAAAAATAGGAACAAGCAGGAGACAATCTCTTCCTGAGAACATTTTGTCTAGTTATTTGATAAACAAGTAAAACATTAGAAGTAAGTTTCCTAAAGTTACTTAGAAGGAACTTTACTTCACATTCGCTGTGGTTTGGTACAGCCAAGAAAGGCGTACTCAAAATGGCTGTATTTTCTCACTAAGTGCTTAAGATAACTATTGCTCCATGTGAGAAGTGGATGGATGATGAAAAGAAAAACATGTGTTTACTTGGCCCTAAAGCACAGCGATAGTCACAAAAACAGCATCCTCGGCTGGTCCACCACCACAGTAGCCTTAAGGCTTAAAGTAGGGCACTTGTAGTTATATAAGCCACACACACACGCACACACACACACGCACACGCGCGCACGCACGCACACACACACACACACACACACAGCTCTCTCCCCTGATAGTGTCAAACTGGGCAGCTCATACACAACTCCCCCATCCCGCTCAACACACACACACACACATACACACACACATACACTCACCACCTCAGAGCCAATGGGCTTTTGGTCAACTCAACTCTCTCTGACTGACCTAGGTCCAGGACACCCAAGAGAGAGTGAGAGCAAGAGCGAGAGCGAGAGAGAGAGAGAGAGAGAGAGAGAGAGAGAGAGAGAGAGAGAGAGAGAGAGAGAGAGAGAGAGAGAGAGAGAGAGAGAGAGAGAGAGAGAGAGAGAGAGACTGGACAAACCATCTGGCCAGGTCTTATCTTACCCCAGGCAGGCAGGCAGGTGCAGGGTCTGTGCCCTGGGGGCCTGTGGAGGTACAGGCCAGGAGCAGCATGGAGGAGGGCCTGGGGCTACTGGGCTGAGATGGCCATGCAGGGCAAACTAGCTAAGCTCTGCCTGGTCCACTTACAGGAGGAGCAGGAGGCAACGTGGGCAGTAGTGAGTGTGTGGAGGAGGAAGAGGAAGAAGAAAACGAGGAAGAGGAGGAAAAACAGGGGGAGGAGGAGGAGGAGGAGGAAGATGAGAGGGAGGAAGAGGAGGAGGAGAGAGAAGAAGAAAGACGAAAAGAGAAGAGAGGGAAGAGGAGAAGGAGGTGGTGGAGGAGGGCGCAGGAGAAGAGTAGGCCTACTCTGTGTGAAAGTATTTCATTTTTAATCAGTCACAAGATGGCTATAGAGATGTGGGCACGTGGCCACTGGAGAAACAAGTGAGTTTTCTCTTGCCCTGGTATTCACAGCAATGAAAGAGCTGGGACTAAAAAAGGCAAGGGAAAACAGATGAGGCATTTAAAAGGTGATGCTGCCAATTTGCAGAGGAATGCTTGCTAAGAGCTCACACACACACACACACACACACCCACACAACTTGTATACTCATAAACAAGCTAAACACAGACATGTACACACAAACTCACGCACGCACACACAAAAACTCTCTCTCCCTCTCCCTCACACACAAACACACACATTCAAGTATGCATATAAAAGAAGCACAAAACATAGTCTAAAGTCTTGCTCACAACACTGGCACAAAACACACAAACACCACACACACACACATACACACACACAAACCACACGTGGGCTCCACATTAGATCAAAGAGATCAGTACAAAAGTCTGTTCATGTAAAGCCGACTGCTCGGACATGCGGTTAGCAGTCCCTAAACACACGCAGGCTTTTAACGAGGCCAAAGCCGTGCCAACTCAGCGAGGGAGGGAGGGAGGGAGGGAGAGAAAGAGAGAAAGAGAGAGAGAGAGAAAGAGAGGGCCGAGCCCTAAGTGTCCCACACAGGCACAACGCTCCGTGGGGGCACAGCATTAGAGGAACATTAGGCGCAAATGGCTTTGAACTGGCTGTCCCCCTCTAGACACACACACACACACACACACACACACACACACACACACACACACACACACACACACACACACACACACACACACACACACACACACACACACACACACACACCGGAACTGTGGCTCCACTCCAAATGAACACTTTTCCAGAGAGATTTGCATCACATTTTACCTCCCTGCTATTGGCATCTCTGGACCAGCAATCAGTGCCACTAAATGACCCGACAGATCAACAGAGGGGGAGAGAGAGAGAGAGAGGGAGAGAGAGATGGAGAGAGAGTGTGGGATGGGGGGAGGGAGGGACCGAGGGACCGAGGGACTGAGAGAAAAAATGAGGCAGAGAGAGAGGGAGGGAAAGAAGGAGAGGGAGAAAATTAGATGAGAGCGACAGAGGAAGAGAGGAGAGAGGAAATCCAGAGAGAGCAATAGAGTGAAATGAAAGAGAGAAGAGAGAGAGAGAGAGAGAGAGAGAGAGAGAGAGAGAGAAGGAGGAGATAAATGAAGGGTGGAAGAGGGGGAGCAAAGTAAAGAGAAGGAGAGAGGGGCAGCATTTTTAATTTCCTCTTGTGAGCTGAGCCACAGTTCGGGCGTCAAGTCAAACAAGTTGCATTGGCTGTGAATGCCAATCTGAGCACGCTCCCGGGAACCATACATAAAGTAATTAAATTAAGGATGAAGAGTGGAAGAGAGAGTGAGAGAGAAAGACAGAGAAGGAGAGAGAGAGAGAGACAGAAGCAACATCTCTTTCTTTTTTTTTTTGTCTTGGTCCCTAGTTGACAGGATTTATGTGTCTGGTGTTCTTGTAGATTTTTATGGGGCTTTCAAAGACCGGAAATAAATAAATAAGTCAAACAAACGAACAAACAAAAATAAAATAAAAAAGAACATAAAACAAAACAAACCAGGAAACAATGTCCTGAGTAACAGAGTATGCCAGACAGCAAAGGCTTATCATCTCATTCTAAAATTATGTGTATATGGAGGCCATGCACGCGCACACACACACACACGCACACACACACACACACACACACACAGACACACACACACACACACATACAGAGAGAGAGAGAGAGAGAGAGAGAGATTGAGAGAGAGAGAGAGAGAGAGAGAGAGAGAGAGAGAGAGAGAGAGAGAGAGAGAGAGAGATTGGCCTCCCTTGCTCCTGCTGATGCACATGACAAGCCACTCAGTGAATAAAACATGACGCGATTAAACACACCAGCTACCTGTTGGCCTCTTAGCTCTGTGTAGGGGGAAAAATGGCTTCTAGCAGTCTGGAGGAAAACAAAATGCTCCACAAGCACGGTAGAAAGGGTGGAAATATGATGAGGAGAAATGAAGGTGGAAAAATGGAGTAGAGGAGGAAAAGGAGGGAGAGAGAGAGAGAGAGAGAGAGAGAGAGAGAGAGAGAGAGAGAGAGAGAGAGAGAGAGAGAGAGAGAAGGGAAGAGTGTTATGGGACTAATAGGGTGATGCTTCAATGCACTGGACAGGTGGGTACTGTTTAAGCATATGCTCATTTATTCATGTGGATAAGTCTCATCACGTTCTAAGTTGAGCATATTCATGTATTCTATTTATTATTATAGAATGCAGGGGAACATTCTCTGTGGAATACGCAGATGTGTGCAGAGACATGTACGAGTAAAGCCTTTATACCTGAGGTGCTGTGCTTAATTAGTCCCCAGGTTTCAGTGGATAAATACCCACGCACACACACACACACACACGCACACACACACACACACACACACACACACACACACACACACCTGCCTTCCTTTGAAACCTTTAACCATACAGAGAACAAATAGCTCCAACCCCCGTCTCTCTGTTCTCTCTCTCTCTCTCTCTCTCTCTCTCTCTCTCTCTCTCTCTCTCTCTCTCTCTCTCTCTCTCTCTCTCTCTCTCTCTCTCTCTCTCTCTCTCTCTCTCTCTCTCTCTCTCTCTCTGCTCTCTCCATCTCTCCCTCCGTCTCCGTCCTCTGTAGGCGCTGACACCTCGACGCGCTACGGGGCGTGCATATCAAACCCCCAGCTGACATTTAGCAGTCTGGAGAGGACGTGGACACAAATCCAGATAATGCATCCCGACAACGTCGGCCCTGCCAGCATAGAGAAAAGTCATTTTGCGAACATGCTACACCTCTCCGGAGGAGCGCGGCGGGGGGACAAAAGGTCCAGGCAGGCTGCGGGGCAGCGTGGATATTTCAGGATGATAATGCACTACGGCTGAGACACAGGGACAGGGAGAGGGAGGGAGAGAGAGAGGGATGCAGAGAGAATGAGAGAGAGAGAGAGAGAGAGAGAGAGAGAGCAGGATCCATTAACAGTACTACCTTCCATTGGCCCTGTAAATTAACCTCTCTGCATTATACAGCCAGCCTGCCACCCAAGGCCATGCAGAGCTTTGAGTGAACATTACAGTCCCTTTGCCGTGTGGGTGTGGGTGTGTGTGTATGTGTGTATATGTATGTGTGTGTGTGCGTGTGAGTTGTCCATCTGCCACTACACACACACACACATACATCATTGTAATATATTACAGGATGACATTTCCACATAACACAAACACATGCGGTCATATTATGTGTACAAATTCTCACACAAACCTGAGATTTGTCTCTCTCTTTCAAACACACACACACACACACACACACACACACACACACACACACACAGAGACACTAACCAGAGCCCAGAGCTCCGGTACCACCTGACCTTCTCACACCCTCTGGAGTGAGTGAATCCTTCACAAGCCCAAAGCTCTGCACTGAGCTGCACTGGGGGCTCATTTCTCCAGCTGACAGTTTTACTGGCCTCATGCACTTCCACTGGTGTCTGTCTTGCCTCACATCTTGTTAGGCAGTGGGACTGTTCTATCTCACTCTCCCTTTCCCTCTCTCGCTCACTCACTCACTTCTCTCTCCTCCTTTTCTTTTCTCTATCCCTTTCTCCAACTCCACTACTAACCCCATTCTTCTACTGGTTCCTGTACTTGTCATAATAGACAGTGACACCGCCCTTCAAATCCCTTCCTCTCCCCATCTCTCTCTCTCTCTCTCTCTCTCTCTCTCTCTCTCTCTCTCTCTCTCTCTCCTCTCTTCCACTGTTTGAGGCTGCTGTAGCAGCACAGCACAACCTAGCTCAGCACTGTCCCTCCTGCTGTGAGCGTCTTCTTGTCCTGACCCACTGGAGCCACAGCTCTCAGCTTCTCCTGTACTCACCTGTGCACAACACACACACGCATGCATGCGTGCCTGCTCACACATACATACATACACTCTCTGGCTCACACACACACCCACACACACACACCCACACATACACTTTTCACAGAGCACAGCAAGCTGACCAATGAAATCTAACTCTCTCTCTCTCTCTCTCTCTATTTCTCTCTTCCTCCACCACCACTCCCGCCCCCGCCCCTCGCACATTGTCACCCCGGACCAAGATCTTTTTTTCTCTCACTCTCTCTTTGTTTCTCTCTCTCTGGCTCACACACACACATACACATGCTCGCTCGCTCGCTCACACACATACACGCACACACACACACACGCACACACACACACACACACGCACACACACACGCACACACACACACACACACACACACACACACACACACACACACACACACACACACACACACACACACCTTGGCCTTTGTCTCCACACCTGAGTGAATCTGATAAGCCACCAGCACATATAACAACAACAACACTGTTGCCACACCTTACCAGACGACTAGTAAAAGGGGGCTACAGTGCTGTAGACTCACCATCAATCTCCATCTCCAGCGTGTAGCCTTCAACATGACCCTGGACTCGAAATAACGCTCTCAATCACAACGGAGACGGTTTTAACTGTCTATCTGTCGTTTTTACATCATTTTCTCTGCATTTTGTAGCGGCTTGTTTTCCAACACTTTCATATTGGGATGATTGACACATTTTACTGGGGATTCAATTAAATGCTGTAATCAGTTCAGGGATGGGCTTTATGACAGTAATTAATTAAATCAAAGTCGTCAAATTAATTAATTTTGAGCTGATAATTATGCTGTCATGATTTTGATTGAATATACCTCAAATGGGCTCAAATGAGTCTGTGGTTTGGTGAGTTAGTACCTGTCCTTCACCTTTTATGCTTGCTTTGTGTCTTACTAATTTCATGCAAACACACTTCTGAAATGTGAGGGGAGAAAGAGAGACGGCGAGGACTTTCATATGTGCACTTGCAGGTATAAATATCATTAAAAAAGAAACTATATCAAGATATAAATAGTATATTTCTTGAATTTCCTTTGGGATGAATATTATCTTATCTTACCTTCAATAGATTAACTACCCACTTAAAATAAAATACATTGAAATTTAATTAAAAAATATTAATAATAAAAGCAACAAAAAAAAATTAAGAACGCAATAAAGAACGCAAATCCCACTTCCTACAGACAGTACCAGGAGCATCCATGAGTGACAGGGGCAAGGAAAAACTCCTTTCTATCTGTAGTAATTCATTTTAGGAAGTAACCTTGGATAGAACTACAGCTCATGGGCTCAACCCAACTGCCTGGGGCCCAGTGAAGCACCCCTGTAGCAATCTCTATACTCAGTATAGAGGACAGTATAGAGGTGGACAGGAAACAAGTGGGAGAGAGAGATGGGGTGGGATCGGGAAATGACCTCGGGTCGGACTCGAACCCGGGTCCCCGGAGTAATGGTATCACGCTCTAGCCCACTGAGTCACGGCGCCCCCTGTGGTCAGTCTCTATACTTACATCTGGACTCGTCCACTTGCTCTGGATCTTCTCCGCCATCTCCTGCGTGTGACTCACCAGGTCAATGCCCTCACGGCTCTAGAGGGACGCACATGAAACATTTACATGAGGCCAATTACACAGACACATCCATGCAGGTACCTACACACACGGCTATAAAAAAATAATATTATGTATCATCTGTGTGTGTGTGTGTGTGTGTGGATATGCAGAGATGTATAATCTGTGTGTGTGTGTGTGTGTGTGTGGATATGCAGAGATGTATAATCAGTGTGTGTGTGTGGATATGCAGAGATGTATAATCTGTGTGTGTGTGTGTGTGTGTGTGTGTGTGTGTGTGTGTGTGTGTGTGTGTGTGTGTGTGTGTGTGTGTGTGTGTGTGTGTGTGTGTGCTCGCAGAGATGTATAATCTGTCTATGTGTGGATGTTGGGTGCTGTAGCAGAGGTGTTATGGGAAAATGGCTTCAGGACAAAGCTTAGGGAGGAGGATGCTGAAGTGCGCTCTCTGAGGTGATAACGTCTGACACATTCACACACAGACGCACACACACACACACACATTTTATCACACATATACACAAAGCCTCTCTCTCTTTCAGCTTGTCTGAATCATACCCCACCCCCACCCACCGACCCACTGACAACCACTCTCAACACAAAGCAACACACACAACACACACACATTCACTCATCGGCTGTCTAGTCGCAGAGATAATGTCATTCTCGTGTTTCCAGTGTCCACTGAGGCCACCCGAGGCCTGCCCGCAGACCGAGAGCAATGCATGCTGGGAAAAAAGATACAACGACGATGATGATGTACGACTGCCTCTCTCTCACTAGCGTGTACCACAGCACTCTCTGACAGTCCCTGTACTTGTTCGTGCAGTCCCAACGGCAGGCAAAGAGTAACAGGCAATGTTTGTGTGGCTAACTTTACATGAGGTCATTATGTGAAAAAAACACGTGGCCACGGGTCTGTCTGTTTTTTTCTTTCTCCCCCTTTTTCCAAACAGATGGTAAATGGAGTGGACAACAGAAAAACACTTCCCGACACGGATCGGCCATTACGCAAAAGATTCCACTGTCTGTGCCCGTATGAGCCTAGTTGCCCCCCCCCCCCCTCATCCACTCCACTCCATCCCCCCTTCCGTAAGGAGACTTAGTGAACAGCTGTGCTGACTATTTCAGCAGCTATAGATAGACTAATGACGCTGGCCTGTACTACCTCACCTCTCTGGGAGAAGAAGGAGGCTAAGGTCAGCCATACCCGAGCTGGCCAGTGGGGTTGTACCATAAGCCTGCAATAGCTTTGGACATTCTATTGCATCTATGCCTAGCTGGGGTTTTTTGTTGGTCCTCTTTTTCCTACTTTATATCATTTCTTGTTCTGCTTATACTTTGACCCTTTTGTATTAGACTTTTATTGGTGGTAGGCAACTCTCCATGATGTTTTAGAGAGCTTATTGTGAAAACCTGATGCGAAAACCTGACTTTTTATGTGCAGTATGTATCTGTATACTGTTCTTTTGTGTAACAGTGTGTGTATGTGTGTGTGTGTGTGTGTGTGTGTGTGTGTGTGTGTGTGTGTGTGTGTGTCTCTAACCTTCTGCCAATGGTAGGCCTCACGCAGTGTAATGATTTCATGCCCCTTGTGCTCTCCTTGCACAGCGCATATCACACAGATGATCTTCTCGTCCAGCTTGCAGTAGAGCGACCCCTCCTGGTTGTGCTCCTTGCAGCGGAGTCGCTCCACGCTGACCGTCTCCTTCTTCCCCCCTGACCCCTCCTGCCCCCCCTCCACCTGTGCCTGTGCCGGCTCCCCCCCAACAGCCCCCTCATCATCGCCCATCTCCTCTGCGTGCCCGTTCGCATAACCATCTTGTCCGCCAACGACACCTCCATTCTGAGGTGCCCCTTGCCCCATGTCGATACCTACAGGTACCCCGACCCCTGGGAGTCCATCAGCGCCCCCTTGAGGCCGGGCACCTGCAGCGCAGGAGGGCTCGGGGTGGTAGGGTAACGTCTGGTGCCGTGTGCTGCGTGTGTGCGCTTCACCATGCGGCGTGCAAAACGCGAATCGGCAGGCCGGGCAGACGTGGGTGGCCGGTTGGGGTTCGTCGGGCTCACAGGCATCGCAAGTGCCGTCCATCTCAGGCTCCTCGTCGTCTTCGTCCTCCTCCTCCGCCGCCATCTTGTGATCTTTCGGCTCCCAGTGTGCACCACGTTCTGCCATGATGCACGGCACAAGGACAACGAGGCCACAGAAGCCCTGAAGGCCCAATAGAGGACATGTTAAAAATAGTCAAGGCTGTTGGCACTTATGCATGTAACACACACACACACACACACACACACACACACACACACACACACACACACACACACACACACACACACACAGTATTCCTAAGAGGTTAAACAGCAAGTGCTACAATCAGCTGTTCTCAAGCCTAAACTAAATAGGCCCATAGACTTTGCACTTTCTCTCAGCGCTAAATTAAATATGTCCATTGACTCTGCATTTTCTCCCAGACTTCTTACTCTTACTCTACCCCTTCAGTTTGAGAAAAGCTTAGTGTACACACACATATATGGTATATGGCATCCATATGCATACAATCACAAACAAACTGAAAGAGATCTCTTGCTCTTTACAATTCTCCTCTCTACACACACAAATCGAAAGTGTTCAGCTGCTGTTTACAAGCTTGGTGTGGGCATGCACGAACACACACACACACACACACACACACACACACACATTTTACGCACACAGATCTTGTGCTCACACACTAAGCTCTTGATTACTGAGCACACAAACGAAGGCACAGAAAACCGGCTCCATGCCCCATTACCCCCCTACACCCCCCCCCCAGCCCTCTTTTCTTCCCCGCTCTTCCTTTCGTTTACTCCCACCCCTCTGTCCAGCGTCACGATCTGACCTCTCCCGGCCACCCCGCTCTTTGTTTTTACTCCCTCCCCCTCCTAAACACTTCTCCATGGGAGCCAATGGAAGAATGAAGGATAGTTTTTCTCCCCTCTCTCTCTCTCTCTCTCTCTCTCTCTCTCTCTCTCTCTCTCTCTCTCGCCAGCCAATCTGCCACATGTAGTTTCTCTCTCATTCTCTCTCTCTGTCTAATAACTCTTGGGCAGTGTTTTGTTCAGGCCCCGATCTGCTTGCCTGCTTGACAGCGACAACAACAGGCCCTCAGTTCACAAAAATGCAGAGCTCTCCTCACTAGCCAATTGCAAGTCTCTCACTCACTCTTACACACACCAACACACACCAACACACAAACACACACACACACCAACACACACACACGCACACACAGTTTCCCTCTGGGCCTACCCGTCTGTTGCTGTGTGTGTTCGCAGGCAGCTTTGGGAGACGTGCTCCGTATGTGTTCCTCCTCCCCCCCTCTCTCTCTCTCTCTCTCTCTCTCTCTCTCTCTCTCTCTCTCTCTCTCTCTCTCTCTCTCTCCTCTTTTCCCCTCAATCCCTGGCTCCCTCTCTATCTCTCTCCCCCTGCTACACTAGGATTTTCTCTGCTTCTAGCCAGCTTTGAGACCGACTTTCACTTTACTGACAAACACTTCCTGGTTCGGCTCTTCTGCAGCTCGTGTTTTGTTTTCTTTCTTTTTTTTCCAGCACTTCCTGCTTCTCTACTGCAGCCGGAGCCGACCGGTGGCTGGCGGAGGAACAGGCTGAGCAGGCAGCAGTGGCAGAAACGAGTGAAAAAAAGAGGGGAGGGGGAGCAGGGAAAGAGTGAGTGGAGTGAGGAAGCAATAGTCCACTCACCAACCTGTCTCACACACAACCAAGAGCAACAGAGGATCCCATGAACCAAGTTTCTGAGAGCAACTACTTTGAATGGCAATGGCAAATATTTTAAAAAATATATATGTATATGGATATCACATTAGATTTTGCAAAAATGTATGTCTTTTTTTTTTTTGGGGGGGGGGGGGGGGGTAATGAAACAAATAAACAGTTGTTTAAAAGTCTTTTGAGAAATAGATGCACTACTTTAGTGCTGAGAAAAGGAAAGCTCCCCCATGCCTGCACACACACTCAGTAGCTAACGCTTCAGGATTATGAGGCAGGGCAGAGCTACTAGCCACCATTACCAGTGTCAGGAGGCCTGCAACTCTGCCCTGTTGGAATTACAGGAGAGGTGTTTACAGGGACACCGAGGTTTACTGCGGTTTATGAATATTCAACTCTCCATTTAATGTGCTTCCAAGAGGAGGGGAGGAGAACTGAACTGTTGCTGCATAAATATTAGGCTTACAGAAGGTACAAGAAATTGATCTGCAAATCAGGGAGTCGATTAATGCGCAGTGCTGGAATAACATTAGACCAACCCTCCAATCTCCAAAAATATTTACCTTTTAATAAATTAGGGTAGGCTATAGGCTCTATAAGTCCCCTAAAGTTAACGTTATTACATTTTTGGTCATAAACAAAATTAACTGTTCCTTAATTATTCACAAAATGATAATTACAAAATGGTTAACATTAAATTAAGACAAAATTGTATCTAAATACCAAGTTTTACATAGCCTAATCTGTTCCATTTTTTAGGCTTACGTTACCTGCTGACTAAAACACCTTACAGCCTACGCGTAACGTTAGGTAACATTAACACTGACCATTTTACGCCAATCAATAGTTTACTAGGCTAACGTTAGTTGAATTTTCATAGTCTGATAACATAACTTAGTATTCTTCCACAAACATGTGTCCGACACAATAATAGCGTAAGCTTCGCCTTTAGTTAATTTGATTATAATTTTGTGCGGATTTGTTTGTTTCTCCGATCCCTGACGATATTGGGCCTGGTAGCCTAGATGTTTGGCTAGTGGTTATCAACTTTAGTGAAGTGGTCGACAACGGGCTCGCTCGGATTAACGTAGGCCTTGTAGAAGGCTAATAAATTGCACACTTTGCATTACTGAATGGTCGGCTGGAAGAAGGAACCCACAGCTTTTGAGGGAAGTGGACTGGGAACTCATCCATTCGAAGACGAATAACGTTAGATTATCGCACACTTGGTCTGTATTGCTCACTGACCTCAAAAAAGGAAGACTTCTTGTTTTGAGGTCATATTGCTGTGTTCACAATGTTCGGTTCCACAATATGTGAAATCTTTGAAGACAAACCTGCGCTGGCGTTTAAATGATGAAAGCTTCAAGGCTTGCATGTGAAATGGGGCAGACTAGTCTACATAGCCATTAACAGATGAAGGTACAAGATTACTCAGCACTGCACAGTGCTGGCTACACGTGATGCATGCTGGTTGGCGAAATCATGATCACAGCACTGTAGGGGGTCTGACTATATAGGCTACATGTGATGCATGCTGGTTCTAATGATGTCCATAATGACTTGGATGGGAAGGATGTTATTTTATAATTTACTAAGATTATAGTTTAGAATTTATTTGTTACCTCATTATTATCATGGATAAGTAGGCCTATCCTATTATAGATGAACGCTAATTTGCATCTGGATATAATGTACATCAGTTTTGTGCTGAATTTTTAGCCTATTGTAAGATTAATGGATAATAAAAAGCTACATCCTTACTAAAGCACTAGACATAGGTTTTTCCCAATCCCCAAGTGATTAATTGACAACTTTTTTTTTCTTTTCTTCCCTTTATGCTTCTCCTTTGAGTATTGTTTGTATTTTTTGTTTGTCCTTTTGTTCTTTAGTCTTAGTTTGTGTTTCCTTTTACTATTATACATTCTTGATGTTCAATAAAGCATTTACGAAAAAAAAACGACTTGGATGGAGGGGGTGTTTGCTCTGCATTCCATGTCACATGACCATAAAGGAAAAATCTAATTAGTTTATGCATGATTGGGGGGTTCATACCATAGAATTAGAACTACTATATAATTCAATGGCTCATACATTGAGTTGGTAGCACAATCACTTCCATTGAGAACCTTTTTTTTTTTTTTTTTTTTTTTTCAATTTTAAAGGAAAGCGCCTAAAATGTTTAACAGTTTAAAAGCTCAAAACAACTTTACACTGCTGTGAAGTGAGTAGCTTAGAGGTCCCTACAGACAAACTTTGAAGCCATCTCCAGGCAAAAAATCCAGAAAATCCAGATCCTGCAGAGTGCATAACTAAATTTGAAATTAAATGGAATAGCCTACCTACAACCAAAATGAAATGGAAACTTCATGGAACAGCATAGTCTTAAGGATATATGAATTTTGAATTTGATAATGTCATATTCGGGTTTTTTAGTAATCACAAGAGATTGGTAGCTTCAGAGCACTTTGGTAATCCAGAAGTCTAGACCCCACCATAACATCAACATAACATAACATTAGCTTTAATGTCCCT
>JAODXP020000017.1:25174604-25179604 GCA_027497455.2 Sardinella longiceps | reverse complement strand
CGATAAAAACAAGTTCCGAGTCGTAACACAAACATTCGGGCGGACCCGAACCCATGGAAAAAATAAAACAAAAACAAATAGGCCTTGCCTGGCAGAGCATTGGGCACGAGAACAAAGGAAAGAGGGTGGGGATGCGGTAGGGGAGTGGGCGGGTGTGTGTGTGTGTGTGTGTGTGTGTGTGTGTGGGGGGGGTGGGGTCGGTTGGTTGTGGGGGCATGCTGGGATGGGCTGGGGTGCATTAGCTCAGCTCCAGAACAGCTGGAAGTGAAGCAGGGGTGATGTCATGATGGAAGATTGGCCCCAGACTCAGAGGAACACTGCTTTTCTCCCCACTGAGGCCCCAGAGAGGTGGGGCTCCGTGCTGGGCTAAGCAGCCTCCATAGGCAGCCTTCACACGTAGCAGCAGCCTCCACAGGGGCTCCAATGCTTTCTAGGCTGCCCTGGTGCTGGAGGTGAGCAACCACACAGAGGTACAAAGTGTGAGCAAAGAATGAGCAGGACCATGATGCAGCATTCTTCCTTTTCATTCATAGGATTTCTCACCGTGCCCAAAGCCTTAAAGGTATAATCCGGCGTGAATCAACACCTAGCCCTGCTGTTTTATACTGCTAAGCGCTACTGAAAGCTAGCCTGACATAGCCCGCCCATAATACAAATGTTCATCCGTATCCATGGTCTGGGAACGGTCCTCTGGGGCGTGTTTGCATCGGTAGAGAGTCTACCAGCCAATAAGCGAAGCTGATTAGACGAGCTGTCCAATCGTTTCAAACCAGAAGTGAATGCCCTCCCCTCCGCAGTATAATCGCGTCAGGTTAAAGAACCTCCAGACCATGAATACGGATGAACAGCAGTATTATGGTCGGGCTATGTCAGGCTAACTGAAAGCTACCTCAATGATAAAATTTTGTGCATCGTAGACCGAGTTTGCGAAACGGCAGCTAACACTAACTGAATGAGGCATGTCAAAAACGAAACCTAATCGATTTGCTTTCGTTTTGAAATGCCCCATTCTGTTAACGTTAGCTGCCGTTTCGCTATCTCAGTCTGCCTTGCATGAAATCCAGTGATTGAGGTGGCTAACAATAGCGCTTGGTACTACAAAACAGTAGGACTACGTGTTGATTCACGCTGGCTTTCTCCTTTAATGATGTTCTTTTGGTTTGGCATCAAAGTCAGTACAAGAGTGCATCTTGTGCACGCAATCTAGTCAGAAGCCATGGAGGTTTAAATGTGAAGAGTCAGTTTTCAAATGGCTCGTCAAAAGACTTGAAGATATACTAATGGTGTAAGTGTGTCTGCTGTAAATTGCTTTGGATGAAAGTGTTTTATAAAGATATGCCTTTGGGAATGATTGACCTCGTCTTCCGTTCTTTACATGGTGTGCAATACTACGCTCTGTATCTGCAATATCTCTTGGCCAGCTGCTCAACCATATGAGAGAGAGAAGAAAATATAAATGTCTGTGTAGTTCTCTCTCTCTCTCTCTCTCTCTCTCTCTCTCTCTCTCTCTCTCTCTCTGTGTGTGTGTGTGTGTGTGTATGTGTGTGTGTGTGTGTGTTTCTGTGTTTCAGAAAGAGAGTGAGAAAAAGAGGGAGATAGAGATAGAGAGACGGACATCAGGAAAGAACGTTTATTTTTTTTTTTAAGTACTGTAAATATCAAACAAAAAATGACATCGGCTAGCCCTATTTAGTTACTTCTTCCTCTACGAGGCCTGTGAGAATAGAAATGGACATTCCCCTTATTGTAATTCTAGGGGTCTGAGCTCCAGACTGCCTCATCTCCTCTGGGGACGAACTGCACCTGTGACCTGTGACATCAGCTGAAATTCCACAGCAAGAGCTCCAGTCCAGGATGAGAAACACCTGCTTTTTTGTGACCTCTTCCTTCTGCATTAAACTTATCCACTCATTCTCTGTGCTCTTCTACAACCTCCCCCCTCACACACACACACACACACACACACACACACTCCATCCACGGCTGGCTGTGCCGGCCGGACAGTATGCTGTGTCTTCACTTTCCCTAAATCATCCCATTCAGCGCTGGCTTTTGGCACCTAGCTGGCTGGCTCTCTCCTGCTCTTGGTCGTTTTCAGTGCAAAGTCATCTCTATCTCATTATTTCCTTGCCAAGGCCAGCAGGGAGGGAGGGCGGCCGGAGTCAGACGCCTACTTTTCCCCATGGTCTACCACTGGCCACTGCTGCTCTTCCAGGGCATCTACCTCTGAGGGAGCTAGTAGTGTGGTCACATACAAACACACACACACACACACACACACACACACACACACACACACTCACACACACACACACACACACACACACACACACACACACATAGACAAACACACACGACACACACACACACGCACACACACTCACACACACACACACACACACACACACACACACACACACACACACACACACACTTTAGGTGTAAGAGGGCCTTGACTCTAAGTGGAGTGGAGCGGAGAAGTGCAGACAGCCAGTAGGGTGAGACTGACCTGACAAAACCACCAGCATACCAAAAAATAAATAAACCAAAAAAACAAAAAAAGCCCTACCTACAGCAAGAAAGCAGAGAAAAAAAACACTTGTAGGTGAAATGAAAGGAAGAGTAATCTAACCTATTGTACCAAACAGTCTTCCCTGGGGCAAACATGGTGGGGTGTGATAGGTGGAGTGAGAGAGGGGAAGAGTGGAGGTGGCAGGGAAGGAAAGGTGAAGCGAATGAGTGGTGAGAGGACCAGAAGGAAAGCCGATATTGAATTTTATGGCTCGGAAGAGAGAGCTGGGTAAGAAGAAAACGCTGCCACTTGAACCACTTTGCTTCTCTCCTCTTCTCTTTTCCTTTCTCTTGCTCTCTCTCTCTCTCTCTCTCTCTCTCTCTTGCTCTCTCTCTCTTTCTCTCTCTCTCAGATCACAATAGGCACCAGAGGAGCAGACTGGGCTCATGTCTGGCCTGAAGCCATCTCAGACTCAGCCGCAATCTGGCTTGTCTTCTCCCTACTCACCTCACCTCATCTCTGGCCTCTTTCTCTCTTTTTCTCTCTTTCTCCTTTCTTCCCCCTCTCCTTTTTCCCCATCATTTTCCCTCTCTCTTTTTCTTTCGTCTCTCATTTTCTCCCTGTGTCATTCTCATTTTCTCAATTTGTTTCTCTCTCGATCTTGGGCCTTGGCTCCTCACCTCTCCAGTCTTTTTCTTTCTTCTCTCTCTCTCTCTCTCTCTCTTTTTCCATACCTCCCTCCCTCTCTCCCATTTCCTCATTTTGCCTCACTCACTCATTCACTCGCTCTTGCTCAGTCGCTCGCAGCCTCCAAGGCTCCTCACCTCTCTCCTCAAGCTATCACCCCCCCCACACACACACACACACACACACACACACACACACACACCAATGTCTCCAGGCTTCCATCAATGTCCAATACCCCATGCTCTAAACAATTACTGGGCTGCCAGGAGAGGCCTAGCTCTGCAGACTCAGCCCTTTTACGCCAGCACACCCTCGAGGAATCGGGCCCGCCCGCCCGCCATCGTGGGCACCACTGGAGAGAGAGAGACAGAGAGAGAGAGAGAGAGAGAGAGAGAGAGAGAGAGAGAGAGAGAGAGAGATGCGAACGTGGGCGCACCAATTGCAATAAAAATGGATATTTAATGAAAGTTAAGCTTCTTATTGATTCGGCTGACGGTGCATATGCGTTTTGCTGTACGCCGAGGCATCTTTTAGTGTGTGTGTGTGTGTGTGTGTGTGTGTGTGTGTGTGTGTGTGTGTGTGTGTGTGTGTGTGATGAAGACAAAAAAAAAAACTGCCCCTCGGGTCTAAAAGCAGATTAGAAGATTACACAATGCTCTGGCACACATGTAGATAAATAATATGAGGAGAAATAAATAAATAAATAAATAAGGGCTGAGTGGAATCAGCCGGAAATCTCTCCATCAGATCTCCACCCACTCACAGCTGGATCAGCATTGTTAGAACTGTGTGTGTGTGTGTGTGTGTGTGTGTGTGTGTTTGCGTGCGGGCCTTTGTAATATACTGTCTGTGTGCATCTGATATGTGTTAGTTTTGCATATGTGAGCCCATGCATGCACGCACATGTCTGTGTCGGAATATGTATGGGTAAGCGTATGTACAGTACGTGTGCTTGCATGCCTAGAACAGTGGTGGATGTGGTGACGTGTGTGTGTCTGTGTGTGTGTGTGTGTGTGTGTGTGTGTGTGTGTGTGTTAGACAAACGTTGCCAGTGACAGATGTTGGCATAAAGGAGACAGACAGACAAGGGGACCATGCCGACGTGAATCACAATGAGACAGGTTGTCATGCAGAGAGACATGACAGATGTGGGACATGGTGACACACTGCAAGCTGCTATGGAAACGTGTGTATGAGTGTGTGTGTGTGTGTGTGTGTGAGAGAGAGAGAGAGAGAGAGAGAGAGAGAGAGAGAGAGAAAGAGAGAGAGAGAGATTGGATGAGGATTTTGTTGGTAAATGGAGTAGTGATGGAAAGCATGACGAATGGGATGAAGCGATGCATGATGTGTGTGAATGTGGCATGGATGATGTCATAACTGTGTGACAATGAACCATCTCACTGGCAAATATGTGCAGAAATGTTCCTATATCTTCTGCAGAATGACAATTATTACCACCAATACAATAAAATGTAGTTCTCATTTTCTTGTGCATCGTGTGTGAGAATGTGTTTGGTAATGTGTGTATTTTTTGTTTCCTGACAGGCTGCTCAACTGTTCCACATAAACTGTAGAATTTGATTTGGTGTCGCAAGCAAACAAACAAGAAAAAAAAAACTTCAAATACACACAAAAATGACTCCAAACTGCTTGTCCGGAATATGACTTGCAAAGCTTGATGTTTCTCCTTTTTTAAGTCATTCTGTGAATGTAATCGACTTAAATGAAATCTCAAAGGCCAGAGGAGCTGTGTGATTTTGTGCACATGCAGTAATTTGCTTACTGAGTTAGAACAAATTTG
>JAODXP020000017.1:25167104-25169604 GCA_027497455.2 Sardinella longiceps | reverse complement strand
GTCGGAATCTATCAAAGTCAGACGCTGGAATCCTGTATGATACCTACCCACCACACATACACACACGCACACACACACACACACACACACACACACACACACACACACACACACACACACACACACACACACATCAAACACATGGGGTGTATAATGTTGCCATATTATATAAACCTTGTGAAGAAATTTCCCATGTAAAGTAATGGAAGATCACTGTGCAATGCAATGAAATACTATGGAAAGGATCATCCTAACAAGATTTGTGCTGTGGCTCAAACAAGCAGGGATTAAGCATCCTGTTTGTGGCATGCAGGCTTAATGAAGGCCGCAAGGTTTGCTTTTCCATATCAGTGAAGGGTGTGCAGGATAATCAAAAGAAAAATATGTCAGAGGGCTTGTTGCACGGTTTCGCCTGACTTGAGGCGGGGTGTGAAGAGAGATGTTCTTCAGTGTACTCCTTTGGACTGGGTTACATACACAACCACACGCGCACACACACACACACACACACACACACACACACACACACACACACACACACACACACACACACACACATAGACTTTCAAAAGCGCACATACCTTTGAAATTTCACAGACAAATCTACACACACACACACACACATACACACACTTTTAAATGTGCATATGCTTTTGAAATTTCACAAACATATGAATAGTAGCCCACACACACACACACACACACACACACACACACACACACACACACACACACACACACACACACACACACACACACACACACACAAACACACAAACACACACATACAGTACCTGATCCTGGCACCAGCACTTGGTGTGTTGAGCAGTGGGTGAAGGCTTCAGAAGCTTCAGAGTGAGCGTGTGCATTCCAGCTGTCACAGGCACAGATGGGCTATGAGAAAGGAGGGAGGCATGGAAGAAAAAAAAACAACAAAAACAAACGTTTGCTTTGATGTGACCTGTATCACTACACCCCCATCACAACTCCCCACTCTCACACACACACCTCCCTCCACTGGTCTGTCACCATCTCATAAATCCTCTCATCTCTTCTTTCAGGTGTGTGTGTGTGTGTGTGTGTGTGTGTGTGTGTGTGTGTGTGTGTGTGTGTGTGTGTGTGTGTGCACATCTTTGGGTGTCTATGTTTACATATCTCTCCATATGTGGGAGTGTGTTTATGTGCACATGCATACAGTATACTGTATGTGTGCATATACAGTGCATACTGTATATGTGTGTGCGTGTGTGTGGGTGTGTGTGTGCAAAAACATATGTGTACTCTCAGATGTCTAGGAATGTCGGCAAATGATCTGAGGCTGTTTGAGTTATAGCCACACCTGGAGGAAGGGGTGAGTTTGGAGGAAGGGGTGAGGTTGGGAGTGTATACACACAGACCATCCGTCTCCTCTCTCTCTGTCTCTCACACACACACACACACACACACACACACACACACACATACACGTACAGACACATTCAGTTCCATGCACTCTCTTACCTTCATGTCCTCTGATGTGCCGACGATGGCGTGAAATTGCGATTGACCGCGGCGGAGCGGCCATTGTGGCGGAGACACCAGAGCAGGAGAAAGGCAAAGGGGGGATTAGGCAAACAGAACACGGCCGAGGTCACCACGGGGTCACAGCCTTTCCTGGCTCCAGTCTCGTGGCTCAGCATGACCCCCACATTCCTCAGGCCCACCACCACCATTCCCCACCGCACCCCCACCCCTAAACCGATTACCCAACCAATATCCTGCTCCATGCTCAAGACCCCTCCTACGTCCCCTCAACCCACCCACCCACCCACCCACTCTCTCACACCCCTAGTTTGGTCTCACCGCCACACCACCGTTTGGTTTGGCTTTGTCTTCTGCATGTCAGGGTCTCAGGTCAGGGTCTCTCTAAGCCTGGGACCATACCAACCAGTTGCCTGTGGCAGATGTTTGCATTGTTGCATTGCTATGGTTCAGAAGCTGAGTGACTGCTACCACCAGCGTTAGACTAGCAGGATATGAACTTAGTGTTGAATTTGGATCAGTTTACAGAACTTAATATATTTCCACTATAGTTAGAAATAGCACAGAGAGAAATAGCAGTTAAATTAGCAGTGAAATAGCCTTTGCTCTTTTTTGCCCTCAACAGTGCCTTCCAGTTAGCGCTGCATTCACTACCCCCAATTTAGGACTAGTGTGAGGGTTGAGGGGGTTAGGTTTATTGCATGTAAGGCATTGCTGCCTGGAAGATGTCATTTGGGGCAAAAACCAACATTGAGCTGATATCAAATTGATTTTGGTCAGATGGTGCATCACACACTGTTCCTGTTGTTAGTTTCAAAGATGTTATGTTGTTCCCATTCTAAAGATGAGATGCATGTGCTTGGGCAGTGTTGTCAGACTACATTCAAAATAAACCATGTTTTACATCAAGATCTGGCAACCCGACGGCCACATCAAAAGCTCAAGAGAAATAAAGCTTTAGCTTTCATCATCCACCTCC
>JAODXP020000017.1:25159604-25162104 GCA_027497455.2 Sardinella longiceps | reverse complement strand
CCCTCCCCTGCCTGCACCTCCTCCTGCTTCTCCCCATCCCCGCCAGCTAGCTGTGTCTCCTCCCTTAGACCTGCTGTATGTGGAACAAAGATTCTAGAGTGTCTAGTTTTGTGAGAATTTTGTGTAGTCTAGTTTTGTGTGAGCTGCCGGACAGCCTTTCTGTCCAACTGACCAAGTGACAGACTGTCTGAGGCCCAATGTCTCTAATCCTGGGTTTAGAGGAGGCTACACTGGATAGATTACTGATGTGTTATGTCAAAGTTATCTGCCATGTCAATAACAGGGAAGCTACACCATGATGATGTGTTAAGATACCGGTATCTGAAGTAACAATTAGTGTAAACTGTGGAACTGGCAACACCAGACAGGGCAGTGCAGTGAACATTCTAAAAAAAAATGTCCATTCATTTCAATGTATTTTTAAGGGCCATTTGACTTAACACTTCTGTAACGCATCCAGTGTAGCCCTAGGGTTAGCTTCCACTATAATCAATGGACCTGGCTACACCAGATGCATTAGCGCAGCAAACATTTTACAAAAAAATAGACCCGTATTCTAAATGTATTTTGACCCAGCTTGGCTTGGCGTTTCTGCAAAGCATCCAGCGTCGCCCGAGGGAAAGGCCTGTCTGTCCCTTCAAAGACTTAAATGGCATGAATCAGCCAATCAGCCAAAGTTAATTCATGCCTGTTATGTCTTTGAGGGTTCAGTGCCTAGGGCTTTAAGGGGGACATTGGGTTCAGTTACTGTCTGTCACAGTCAGCCACAGTGCATTACACTTCAGATGGTTTCTGGATGAGAGAGATAAACTATGCAAGGCAGATTGAAATATGAAAGAGCGAAGGGAGAAAGAGAAAATGTTGTTGAATATCAGGGGCTGGTCTACTGTAGTTGTCTGGCACAACCCACCAGTCAGTTCTTCAAAGCTTTATTGGCAAGAAGATAAAGCTCCATTGGGGTTATCCTGCTTTAAAGTGTTATCGTCTCACACACAACCACTGCTCCATGTACCACTTGTATCCGTTCTGCTGGAGTAGAACCAGTAACATGATATAGTAATTAGACTGTATTAGCCACATTCTTAAAGCTGTGTTCCTTTCCCGTCCCTGGAGGATTTTGGGGATGGGAGATGAGCCCCTGATGAGGCCCAGAGGAGAGAAGAGGGGAGTGGGGAGAGGAGGAGGAGGTGATGGGTAAAAAAGACTGGATCTGTTTAAACAATAACATGGCCACCGCAACCTGCCCGCATTCCTCCTCCGCTCCAGGAGCCCAGAATGGCTTCCAGCTGACAGGCAGCATCAGAGAGAGAGAGAGAGAGAGAGAGAGAGAGAGAGAGAGAAGGAGAGACGTGCAGGAGCACGAAGCAGCCGTCACCAACACCACACCAGCAATGATTTGGACATCGGTTAAATATACGCGTTGACATTTTCCCTTCTTCCTCTGACATTTCCAAGTCACGTCTCTTGATTTGCCTTCGTCTCCGTCATTTACTTACTTTTTTTTTTTTTCTTGTCTTGGCATAACAAAGTCTCTGGAAAATGAATGATATTCAGATCTTTTAATCACAGGCCAAAAAACACAGTGTGATTCATGGCTCTATCATAATATGTATCCCCTTCTTCCACAAAAACCATGGATATATAAAAGACATGGAGGGCTAAGGGGGGGCGAAAGTCAACAACACATGCCAGGGGTCAGTGGGTGGCGTTACACTGAATCACAGATTGGATCTAGTTCTGCCAATGTGGAGAAAAGAAGATGATGAAGTTGTTTATCTGTGATTTATCTCTGTCAGGGGAAAAAGCAGCCTTTAATCTTTATCATAATCTACCAATGCTGCAGCACTGAGAGACATCTGGGCAAATGCCCCACAAACGCTCTCTCTTTCAAGAAACAACTGGATTTGCAGCAATGCCCCAGAGCTTAGGGCGCTTTTCACATGACAACACACACCCTCGCCATCTGCTTCTCCTTCCACACTTTCACCGTCATGCAAATATACAGACACACACACACACAAGCACGCACGCACACACACACACACACACACACACACACACACACACACACACACACACACACACACACACACACACACACACACACACATTCAAAGAGAAAAATACATAGTGAAGAGTAAGGAAAAAGCAATGTCACTCCACTTAAGAGTATCATAATTGGTTAAAGGGACCTCCACATTCTCCTGAACTTAGTGTTGACCTTTCCAGCATCTCCTAGGAAAATTCCCCTTTCTCCTCTCCTCTTTTCTCCTCTCCTATTTGCCTCAGGCTCCTTACCCTGGACTTCTAGGCTCCAGCAGTAGCAGGCAACCCAGATCCACACGGCGCTCAGCCTCCTGCCCAGTCGAGCATGGCAAAGTGACTTGTCTCTCGGTCTGTGCCACATGCATGTTTCATAACAAAGTCACCCCAACTCATGCTCTCGCATACAGACACAGAAACCCCTCAGTGCTGAAAGAATGCCAAGCACGCCTGCTTG
>JAODXP020000017.1:25147104-25154604 GCA_027497455.2 Sardinella longiceps | reverse complement strand
ACTCAATATGAGGTGATGATTTTTCAGTAAAACACTCTGGCCAATAATTCAGACAACTGTATTACTGCAAGTATGGAGAAAAAAAAACTGTGGTGAATTGTAAAATTGAATAAATTTGGTGTAAAGCTAACATTGATGTCACTATTTGTCCATAGAAGTGGTTAATGTTTTACGTGAGCTGTTCTCATTTATGCTAAATGTAAAAGATGTGGATACTCTGATATGTATCAGGTAAAAAAACAAACAAAACACTTGCTCCTTACAACAGAACACAAGTGCTTCGAAACTGAAGTTGGCTGCACACCACACTCAGATTTACATCTCACCTCTTCTAATATACAGCATCACTGAGCAATAGGTACAATAAATCCTTCTATGCCCTTTAATGCAATTCTATACACTTAAGGCTTGATTAAATAACAATTAAAAAACTGTCCTTGCAGAGACCATACATGTTCTGTCCCCCCACAAGAGGTAGTCAGTCAGATATTCATACTTTTATGGTCAGACAAGAATGTTCTGTAAATGTCCATGTCCAGTACAAGGGCATTTCTACAGGAAATGCCTTGTCTATAACTGACTGTACTTGTCTTTACAATTTAGTATGTGTTTGTATAGTCTGTCGATTCGGCTTTGCAATGTCCGTGCGTGTTCGTCGGACAGAAAGCCCAGTTCTGTGGCTAAAGGCTCCCTGTCCCGGTAGAGCTCGAGCAGCCGCAGCCGCGTATCTCTAGAGCGGTGTAGATCTATGATGTGCTGCGCTGTCCCCTTTCGGAACAAACACACTGAGCTTAGCACGGTGCTGTGGTACCGCTCCCACATATCGAGCACGCGGTACCCGTGCACCAGGCCGGCTTCATTGTCAATGAAAACCAAATCTCCGCGTGGTGTTCTCAGTAGATTGCTGGTATCCCTCTCCATCACGCGTGCGTCCCACTGCAGACTGAAGAGGTTGCTAACCAGCCTGTCGAAGTTCGCTGTTAAGTAGTCAAATATTATTAGGTCAGTCCACTGCACGAGCTCAAGTAGGCCCGCTAGAGTTTTGTTCTCAAGCTCCATCAGCAAAGGATGAAGACCCTTGCTTTCCTGCCGCAGAGGCGCAGGTGTAACGACTCCTGTGAGGTTTGCGACCCATTCAGTTAGAGACACAATCGCTCCCGCCGACCACTGCAAACCATCAATTCTACGCCTCACAGAGCCCCATTGTTCGCCGTCAACGTTCAGTCGGGAGAGGATGATAGGCGGTATGTTTGTGATGCCGAGAAGATTAGCCAAATAATAAGACAAAGTTTCTCCTTGTATCTGGTCCGCGTTTATCCCATAGCGCACACAGGCTTTAGTGCCATCTGAAAGAGTAGCCAGCTGGTTAGAAACCCTGCCGCAGCCTGGCTCCAGTGAGACAACAAGGTTGCCCCGGGCTCTCTGTCTCCACGTCCGGGCATGTTCCTCACTGAAGCCTACGGGGAGATAATCTTCCAGTCTCTGACTCCAAAATATTCCGTCTTCTATTATTTCGGTAAGACGCAGGGTGTCTCTTTTATTTGACGTCATTTTACTTACATGGACATGATAATCCCCCTCTACTACATTAACAGCTTTACTCTTAGTACTACTCGAATTATTGCTGTCTAATCTGTTAGAGTACTGCGATCTCTGAGCGACCGGGACAGCAAGGAGTGCCCGGAAAGTTCTTGCCGAAAGGTCCACAGATTTACCATAAGCTAAAAGAGCTCCAGCTCCGTGAAGCCCTCGTTTGTGTCTTCCCAGCCTGTCTTCCAGTGTGCTCCAGACATAAAGCACACAAGAACAAGTGCACAGAAAGAACAGAGCAAGCAAGTTCGCTGACACAATCCTCATGGTTGCTGAATCCCTTTTATAACGTAATGAAAACGCACGACATCAACCATAAAGGCAGAGTCAATAATATTCCGAATTTCACACTAAACGGTAGATCAGCGCTGTATGAAGCGTCCTGAGCACATGCCCCGAGGACGCCCGCTCGCGGAGTGAGTTTGGCTGTATGGATAACCGCTGGGCGCAACGGTCAGAATCAAAAGCGTCTTCATGGTAAACTGCGTAAAATCCAAAAATCTTACGAGGAGAGATCATTCAGTGCGAATTATTTAGGCCGCTACTTAAGCGAACATTTTGTTGTCCATGTGTGCTGCGGCGCTCCAGTCAGTAACCGACTATTCCATCCCTCAACTCAGCACTCGGTTTGACCGGAGCCGCTCTGCGCTCGCAGATAGGCACTGGGCTCCGTGGCACGTGACCCAAGCGGAGAGAGGCTGGTGGCGAATTGAGGAAGCCCATAGTGTTTCAAAGCAGCAAGAGTGGGGAAACGGCGAAACCTTGCGTTCAGGAAAAAGTGGGCGGCTCCGACTATCTCTGGTCGTTGGAAATCGTGGTGTCTCATTAGACTGTGTACTATCTTATGCTAGCTGTACTGTAAACGACCATGCAATTATTCAAGCTCCAAGTTTGGTCTAGCTTTAAGACAAGCTACCATCCCCAATTGTAAAAGGTTGACGTCTTTTATTATTTCTGTTGGCTGATCTAAATGTAACTCCCAATATTTTTTATTTCACAAAATCTGTTACCCTCCTGTTGGATAGTATAGCCAAGAGACATTTATAATTGACTTGTGTGCTGCTCTAGAAAGAGTGACTCCAAGTCTATCTTTGGCATTTAATTAAGTTTTACATGAACAAAAATGAGGTCAAAGTTTCTATCTAAGCTTGTTCCAAGGGTTTCATTATAAAATCCTGTGTAACAAAACTGAAATTAATTGCTTTCTTAATTGGCTATTCTCAGGCCTCCTCCTGACTTTGCCCTCCCCTCAAATACACACACTCACACATCCTTCATTTTCATTCACAAACAACACACACACACACACACACACACACACACACACACACACACACACACACACACACACAAAGGTTAGTGTTAAGGGGGAAAAAAAAAATGTTCCCTCACCTCAAACGCTCTTTCATTTAGCCCTTGTTTCACAGTCAGGCAGCTTGGATTCTTAAGTTCTTAATCAAATTAACTGGGTCATTTTTACCCTGGCACAGTGGCATACCAATTTGCTTGAGTCCACAATACAAAGTCTCAGACTGATTGCCCAATTACCAGTCAGAAATAGTCCAGTCTAACAGAATAATAGAGTTTTCTCAGACCCTGAGAGCACGAGTTCACCCTCTCTGTCTCTTTCTTGCCCATGCCCCCACACCCCTTCACACACACACACACACACACTCACACACACACACACACACACGTAGTCAAAGCAAATGCAGGCTATGCTAAGGCAAAGTAAAAGTTGCTAGACGTCTGTGAATGTAAAATTTGGCATGCCCGAGATCACATAAAACCCAGGCTGCTCCTCAACATGCTGCACTGTCTTTAACGCGAGCATGGGCTTGCTCAGATATCAAGCCTATCCATTTCCTGCCATCTGTCAGCCTGCAGTCTGCACCTCACCAATAGGCCCATCCCTACTCTCTTTCTCTCCCTCGCTCTCTCATTCACTCACTCACTCACTCAGCAGAGAAATGTGCCTTCTCAACAAGACAGGATTTGAAAACAAATGTGCTGCCCCCTCTCAACTCCACTCCTCTCTCTCTCTCTCTCTCTCTCTCTCTCTCTCTCTCTCTCTCTCTCTCTCTCTCTCTCTCTTTCCCTCTCTCATACACACTCACTCCATGACTCCGTCTGTCACCCTGGCCGCAGTCATAACCTGACCCCGGCACTCAACCCGGCAGCTGCCCTGCTGACTGCCCAGCCTTACGCTCGTCCTGGCTACAACAATTCCAAGCATGTGTCCGCCTGCCTGGCCTGGCTGTATGCAATACAGTGCAACTTCCCAATATTTTGTCACTGATTCATTCACTATAAATGGGTGAAGTTAGTGGATTGTTATTTCTCCTCACTACTATCAGCTCTCACTGATACCAAGTCCATTCCCAAATGATGTTCATGTTTTCATTGCAGCCACTGATGGTGTGCAAATACTATGCCAATATCCTTCTCAATATCTTTATTTTGCTGTGAAAACCAGTAGATGCTGTGTCCCCTTTATTGTCATGTAATTGAATTAGGAGCTCTTGTAGGATAATCACTGGTATTTCAGACCCAGTCAGCTCTAATTCATTATAGTTATAGGCTGGGGCACATTACAACACATAACATATAAAAAATGTTTCCCAGTTAATTCACATTTTAGCATGACTCCACATAGTCTGACTGCCTTAGCCCAAACCATTGGCTTGCCTCCACTGGTCTTGTGTGGGTTTACTTCCTTACCTGCATTAAGTACATTGACATCTGCCTTACTAAAGCAACCTCCATTGCTTCTTCAAAGACAATAGTTGCTGCACCATGTTTGGTCTCAGTACAGTACACTGTGGTCTATCATCATTCACAGGTCTCCACCCCTGTGTCTTGCTCTATCTTCCAAAATTATATTGATTGTCATTTTTTTCAAATTGTCCATTTAATGCGCACAAAAACTACTGGACCTCAATTCTTTTGTTCTCCTCATGGGTTTGACATCCTTAGCATGTCTGTATGTGTAGAGATCTTGCAAGGGCAAAACTCGTTTTACAACCAGCCAATCCCACAGGCTTTTGTAGTAATTGAGAAATGAATATTTCAAATTATTAAATTACTTTTTAAAATGATCAAGCCCTTTGTACATTTTTTTTTCAACCAACCTCTAACATAGAACAATTACAGGAATATTCCATTCTCAGAGGCTCTAACTTACCATGTGCTAGTTACCATCCATCCTGTAGATGGCGCTGTGCAATATTAAAGCTTGAAGTTTTAGCAAGGATCAAAAGGCAGAGTTTTTAAAGACAGCACTACAACAATGAGTTGGCTACATTAATCTCTATCTAATTTTCTATTAACTACCCTTGCACAGGCAACCCTACAAATCTGCCACCTTCCCTGCCACCACAGTCATAAAACTTCACAAAACTCCTCATCTGTCCCATATCCTCCTCAACCTCACAACCTGATGAAGAGCCTTCCTGTCCCGGACCACGGCTCCTAGGCAAGAGTTCTCTCTCTCTTTCTCTCTGTGGTCTGTGATGTGTGCATCTCTCAGCGTGACCAGGAAACCAAACCAATGAGCCCGTGCCTTTCTAAAGGTTAGCGCGAGCACCAGAGTCATAACTCATCCTCCTTATGCTCGCTAGCAGTCTCGCTTAGCCTGAATAATGGATGCGCAGGCTCGCCATTAGCGCTGAAAGCTACCATCATTTCACTCCGCCTGACAATTACTCATGCTAAAGGACGCTAGGGCCAGGGTCTCCAACACGCCACATTAATACATTCCCTCCTGTCAGCTTGCCTCGTGTGTAGTGGCACTCAGGTACACCAGGATGAAACAGAGATATCTGTGTGTGTGTGTGTGTGTGTGTGTGTGTGTGTGTGTGTGTGTGTGTGTGTGTGTGTGTGTGTGTGTGTGTGTGTGTGTGTGTATGTATGTGGTTGTGACAGAAGAGAGAGAGAGAGAGAGAGAGAGAGAGAGAGAGAGAGAGAGAGAGAGAGAGAGAGAGAGAGAGAGAGAGAGAGAGAGAGAGGATCCTGACTAAAAAATCTGACTGTAGGAATAAAGCACTGCAAGGACTTTGAGGAGAGAATGTGTATTTTTGCCTCTTTTTTGCATTTGCACTGAGACTCAGACTTTCAGACACCCATTTTGGTATTGTTATATCGATGTTTTATGCAGTGATGTTATTTTGTCATAACATTTTGGTGTGAAAGTACTGTATGTAATATGCATTTTAATGCCAATATATAGTTGAATATTAAAAAACAACAGAAAGTTACTTTATGTAATATGCATTTCAATGGCAATATATAGCCTAGTTGAATATTTGAAAGAAAAACAAAAAACACAGAAGAAGTATAAGAAAAGAGTTTTGAATGTGAGTCAGAAATAGTGGGAAACTCAGCGAGGTTAACTGTCTGTCCTCTACAGTAATCATCTGTCAGGCAGTGGAGGGGAGAAGACTGATCGGTCTGGGCCGAGAGAGATGAGCAGGTGAGTGATAGATGTCGGCTCAGAGGACCTCTGGACTCGCATCACAGAACCACTGACTCCAAAAATCCTCCCCAAGGTTCCTGTCTCCGCCAGCCAGTCGCTCTCCGACTGAGCGATGCCAGGATACAGCCAGCCATCTGCCGGAGGTGTGTGTGTGTCCGTGTGTCCGTGTGTGTGTGTGTGTGTGTGTGTGTCTGTGATTCTACTTCCCTTTCTACCTTTTTTTAGAAAATTCTTTTTTAAGACGCCTTTCCCCTCCCATAATGATGGCATCCAGGCTGAGTCACAGAGGGAAAAGATGGCGAATGGGAGCAGGATGTTATTGGGAGGCCAGGGCACCATCTCTGCTTCAGCAAGCAGCATTTCCTCGCATCCGTGCCGAGCCAAAAGACGCCGTCAGTGGCAGATGATGTAAAGAGGCCCCTGCTGAGTTGAACTCTGGCAAACGGTAGAAGATGGATATCTTCCGCGAGGCAGTTTGCAACTTCACAACAATCTCAGCTTATACCATTCCATATCACTGTTAGTGGTCTAGAGTCTAGAAAGGCCTTTCATTTTATTGATCAACAGACTTTTTTTCTGCTCTGGGCGTGAAACTAACAAAGATAAATGTGTTTCATTTTCAATTCTTTTTTTTGCAACTATTCAACTTTGGTGCATAATTTCACGCTAGGCGATCTGCCTCCCGCAGAACTGAAACCGAAGCACTCAGTCACGGCCAACTGGCTGGTGGTTCCAACAGCCTTCGGCCACAGATGCCAAGAGATGCCAATTGATGGCCTTGGCCCTGGAGGCCAGGGTAAGGAGGCCTCCAGCGAGACCTGAATAGTCCAGAAACCCCTTCGCTCGCCCCACCCTAGGAGAAAACATCCACCACTTTCAGAATTTAATGCAATTTTATTAGCCTGCCTGAGCCAGTTCTCTGAGCTCCTCATCCTCTCCTGATAAGCGCGACCATGGCTTTCAGAGATGATTAATGCTGCTCAACCTTGGCACGGTCCAAACCCTCTCAGTCACCCTGGGTAATTGCTCTTTCAGCCGCCGTGGAGAAAAAATACTGACGACTTGGCGGCTTTGATGTACTTTCCTTCCCTCTTTTTTTTTTTTTGTTTGTTTTTTTTTGTTTTTGTTTTTTTTTCTCCTCCGCTCACACACACACACGAACCACATACACTACACACACACTCACATGCATGACCATACACCCATAAGCATTGTTAGATAGCTAATGAGAGTGGATCTAAAAGAGAAAAGCCACTATTTCATCAGATAAAATAGCTTGGCCAATCTCTTACATAGCATGCACTCAATGACCATGGGGAGGCTTAATCCTCTATTAAACAATTTAGATGGAACCTCTCAACCCTCCCACCCCCCTCCCCCTCCCCCTGATTTCTCTTCACTAACTGGCTTATTGACTTCAGAGGGGCTTGGTATTT
>JAODXP020000017.1:25112104-25144604 GCA_027497455.2 Sardinella longiceps | reverse complement strand
CGTATAACTCACTTTAATGAATACTAATGAAGACGTCTGACGATAACACAAATCCCTTTAAAAAGGGTCATCTTTATGCATATAGCAGCACCCGTATTTAAATCTTTGAAAGGACTAAAGATATGTGCAACAGAGATTACAGAAAAGTGGACACTAAAACCATTGTTATGAGAATAAAGTTATTTACACAGGTCAAGCTTTAATGTATCCATAACATAATTGTATGCAAGCTGAGCTGGTAACACCTTGCAGTATAACACCAAAGTCATTTTTACAGTGGCAGCTAAGCTATTGATGTGTCTTGCTTCAAAGAGGACATTTTGGTTCAATCACATCCAAAGAGAGGAAGGCAAAATGAGGATTGAGTACGGCTGAAGTACGGCTGAAATCGGGCTTGTTTGAAATGGCTGGCTTCAAGCAATGTATCCTAGCCGTAAATACTGTATTGACATTTTTAGACAATTCTCTTCTGGACATCACCAGTAAGCCAGAAAGCCATGCCGTTTCAACTATAGCCCATTGACTCATTTTGGCCAAAAGGGGGCAGCACTGGATTTTCTCTTGTTCCTCAGTTGAAAACACCAGTTTCCAATTTCCACTGGTCGGCTACATGTGGACCATTGGCTTGATGAGCTGTAGCCTCTCTGCATGTGCACACGACTCATATCTTTCCGTCATATATGTTTGGCACGTGAGTTCCCGGACTGAGTTGAAAACCATAGTGTTTGCACTAAAAGCTTTTCGAATGAGGGCACACGTCCCCAAAGACTTCTGTAATTCAGGCACATCCAGCCAACAACCTGCATGGGCAACGTTTTCCCCGTTTCCCCTCAGAAATCTTACAGCTTGCCTCATACTTTGGCTAGTATAGGCCTAAACTCAGCGGGTAAATGTCAGGATTTGGCCCTCCAACCCCCAAAGGGCAAATAAATAAATGGAATTTGTACAGTTTGCTGTATGATTCAGTGTTGTTAGATATTTTTGAACCAACACCCATTTTTATGGACACTAGGATGTGGGTGAGTCTTCTTTCAATATTTATTTGGCCCTAGGATGTCAGATTGAGATGAGGTGAAAATATAAGGACAAAGAAGCAGTGAGATAACTTTCTGAATAAAAACTGTACAGTTGACTTTTGTGTTTTATGGACATTTTATAGACAATATGGACATTTTTATGAACAGTGAAACATGGGTGACTCTTCTATGTCAAATGGCAACAAGAATTGGAACAAGAGAAGAAAGAAAAAGTAACTGATATCTTAGGTCACATTGAGTTTTATCAGTATGTGTTGGTTGTAAAAAATGTCATATAGATTGTCAGTGGATACTAATAAGCAATGAGATCTGACCTATTCCATAGAATCTCTCTCTCTCTCTCTCTCTCTCTCTCTCTCTCTCTCTCTCTCTCTCTCTCACACACACACACACACACACACACAAACACACAGAGAGAGAGAGAGAGAGAGAGAGAGAGAGAGAGAGAGAGAGAGAGAGAGAGAGAGAGAGAGAGAGAGAGAGAGAGAGAGACCGATGACTTCATTGCATTTCTGTTTCCATCCGCATCCAGCTGTTGGAGACATCAACTTCTATATTTATTATCTGAGTGATACTGCTTATTTGTGCATAAGATGAACATTGCATACATGTACATGGACAAAAGAAACTTATTTGTAGGTGCAACTCTGTAACCTCTGTAACATAGTACAGTACATAGAGTAAAACCACCTCACAGTCACTTTGACGAGTCCCCTCTGAAAAACATTCTAGATTACACAACGCTGACATCTTTCTGTTCAGGATGTTCAGACTAATCAAAAACCCATTTGTTTACACAAAATGTGCACAGCCCTGCAACTGTCTGCATACTTGTCTGACATTCCCCTTGGCATGTCTGATGTTGATTTGCGGTGCAATGTCATTCGGAAAGGGGATGGTGTTGATTGACTCATTTTGGCATTAAAAAATGGTATAAGAATGTTTTTTCTGTATTATGTCATACATAAAACACATTAAGTTTGTATTAAAAAAACACTAATGAATTATGTTGCAATTATGTTTCAGATTCTTTTGAAAATGTGTACGTCATAGGTTGCACACCTGGAGCCTGGCTCATCTGAGGTACAGTACATCTGTCTGTCTGTATTATATAAGCCTGACGTGCATAACTACAATCTTGCTGCAGCAGTGTGTGTGTGTGTGTGTGTGTGTGTGTGTGTGTGTGTGTGTGTGTGTGTGTGTGTGTGTGTGTGTGTGTGTGTGTGTGTGTGTGTGTGTAATGCAATACAATTAGCACAATTTTTGATATTTCATTTACATACTTTCAAGCAACTCTAATCACTGAGCCCTACTTACCATGATGAACTTTTTCACATGAGGCTGAACTAACTTGCTCATGGTTAGTAAGATCTGATAGGTAATTGCAAGAGATACTGTATTTGGTGAATTACCTAAAATCTTAGCAAACACTGACCTGTCCATTTTTGTGGAATTGGTGCAAGCAAGTTGATGATAAAAGCACACTCCCCACTTTCTTTATAATTCTCTCTCTCTCTCTCTCTCTCTCTCTCTCTCTCTCTCTCTCTCTCTCTCTCTCTCTCTCTCTCTCTCTCTCAATGTTCTCCCTGTGCTTGGCTGAAAAGTGGCAACTCTAGGCCTATTTCCCAGGGCTACACTGTTTCCCAGACCTCCATTTTAACAACAGCCGGCCCTGCAGTGGTTTTCTAATTACCATACCATACAGACAGTAAAAAGAGAAAAAAAATGCAAACAGTACACATCGCCCAAAGGGGACTGAGGGCGACGCTCTGTCCATAATGATCACTGTGTCTGACCCTTGTGGTCTGTCCTTTGGATTGAGGTCGGTGTGAAAACGGGGTCAAGGGAAGGTCCGTTGCCCATCTTTTTAGTTTGTAGAGCACAAATCATGCTTTTGGACCACAGGCAAATAGACTGAAATCACACCAGGCCTTGCTGCGGTCTCTAGACATTCCTCTCTCAAAGCCTAAGCCTCCCACTCCCAGAACACACTGGGCTCCATGCAGTACCACAGCCAGCTGGGTCATCACAGAGATGCTGCAGTGGGATACATAGTGATTTTTTTTCCTTCCTTAATTTGGGATGAATGAACTTGTTTGTTTGTTTATTTATTTATTGTGTCTTAAACATACATTTCTAGGTTCTCGGTCAGACTTGGGATAGGCTTCAGTTAAAAACTCAGTGTTTCTCACTGAAATGGATCTATTCAAAATGTATTTTTTTTTTATTAAAGGAGAAATCCACTGTAAATCAATCCATAGCCCAGTTGTTCTCACCAAGTGCTGTAGGTAGGAAAAAGAATACGAAAATTTGAGCAGGAACAAGAATGAAAAAAAAACCCATCAACTCCAGTATACTCCTGCTTCAACCCAAATATTACTCTCAATATCTTGTTTTAGTATGCCATGTTGTTGATGACTTTTTTTATGGATATGGCCAGCTGCCAATTTGAAAATATTCAAAACACAAAAGGATTCACCACTAACCAAATTTAATGTCATCATCCAAATACGTTGCCTAGTTGTACAAATGATGCCAAAGAAAGCGAAAAACCTCATTAACTTGTTTTCTAAAGGGGTTTAGCTGGACTTCCCCCCTGACGTAGTATAAACCATGGCACGCGGCGAAATCAGATGAAAAGCCAATGTGGTCAACCAATGTCCCTCATGGGATGAAGTAGATTAAGTCAAGTAAATATCTCATTTTTTTATAGTTTCACAGCACATTTCATCACTGAGTCTTTGACTTAACGTTTTCCAAAGAGTACAGAGAGTAACACAAAACTGAACAAAACAAAACAAAACATAACTCAAGACACACTACTCAAGACATCTTTATTAACTCTTCAACTTATATAGAAAGGAAAGCTATCTTTGACAGTGACATGGCACACATGACACAATTACAGAAAAGCTTTTGCTAAATGTACATATGATATATGGCATGAATAGAAGATAGAGGCAAAAAATGGACTTGCAGCAAGAACATGTAGGCTACCAATATGCACATACATACTCAGTTGTTCCATGTACAAATATAGGCAAATGTACAAATATAGGCAAAATATAGGCTCTTATCTACGATGGTCAGTGCTGATGGAATGAAAGTCCTAGCAAGAACCATCAATAATAAAAGCAAATACAATCTGAACTCAGACTTAGCGTAACAAGTGTGGTCAAATAATGTGCAATAGCATTTAATGCATTGCGGCTCTGAACACATAAGCAAGAACCCATGAGAGGTCATGGATGTATATGTATATGATGGATGTATCATGGCTAAGGGCAGTTGTTTGACATTGAAACTGATTAAATCACAATCAAAGGTCACAAAAATTGGTGAAATGATCTTAAAGTAGTGAGTGGAGTGGTGGTATACTGTGTATTAACATGACAGTGAATGCTAAATGATCTTTCACAAACTTACTTTGGGAGGAACCCATAGGATGGATTGACTGCCATCAACACACAACACACCAGGGGCAGTCCTACCCTCTTTGGTGCCCTGGACGAACACCTCATCTGGCGCCCCACAACACACTTTTTGAAGGAGATTTATCCATCCTTACCCGCCCTCGTCATACGCTCTGATGTTGTAAAGCTTTTGCAGATTTTGCATTTCATTACTAACTCTAAGCTCATATGACTTATACATAGAGAGGTGCCAATGCCAGCATACATCACTTGCATGTGATCGCTGTTGGCACGCCAGGACCAAATGTGCTTATTGCCAGTGCTCGATATTAAGTAATCTGATGGGCAAATGTATAAAGCGGACTGATTGTGACCAAACATAGATCAAGGGCCAGTTTAAATAGATCAGGCTGCTCACTGAATGACTATGCTTAGCGTGGATGGAGAAGTCACTTGATTTTATATAATATTAATTAATGGTTCAAGGCAACTGTTGACTGCTACTGCATTGCACTCAATATTTACAGCTAGTGAGTGCCAAAATTGAATGCATTGGAATTGATTTTATTTCTTTAAATAAACATAACACTTGTAAGTAGGCTTGTAGTACTCAAGTCCATGGCTTTGGACTCATATTTGACTCGTTTGTTAATTTTATTGGCTCATGTATTGACTCATTACCTTGTCAATCCTTTCTAAAGGACAGTCTGCTTTGATAGCATGTCCTTTTTTGTCCATAATGCAATCCAATGGACTAATAATGTTGAGCCACCTGCTGTATAAGCTTTATATGAATAATGTGGGAAAATCCATCCTGGTCTGCAAATGATTTGATCCCACCTCAGAAATGTTGGAAATAGGTTTCCAGACTAAGTCTATCTCAGATCGAGATTACTGGTTGGAAAAAAAACAGGCTATGACCAGGACTATAAGGTCATGCAGGGTTCGGTAGCTTTACTCAAAGTTTTGTTGTGGTTTAAAATGTTGCCCTTGATAACTGAAGTTCAAACATGTTGAAAAATACAATACCAGTCATCCTTTAATTTGTTCAAGATGGACTGTAAATGCGACTGTAAACTAAACCTCAACTTCTCACTTTCACCGTTTTTCTTTTACATGTGCCCATTGTTCCCATTTATTGTGGGGCTTCCATCAAATGGAAAAGCTTTTGTCAAGTGGCCTGCTTAAAACGTTGCAGGAGACTCTCCTCTCCTCTCAACAGACGCCACAGAAATAACGTTCACACAAAAGGCATGCAGGAAACCATGACTAGGTCACTGGCTAGACTACAGACTTGGGCTGCCCATAATCTCACACACTCTGAAACTCCTCCGTGGGCCCACATTGAATACTAGATAGCCTAGCTCTGAACTTCTATGCTTTCATTTAAGTAACCTTACAGAGAGAGCTAGAGTGCTCCTTTATATATTTTCTTTGCTAATGGCCTTGCCGTTTTTTGGCATGAAGTGAAACACAATGCTTTTAACACAGAGAAAAAGAAAGAAATGGCAAACATAGTAACATCACACTCGTTGTGGCCTCCTGAAAACCCCACTTGCTGATTTCAGTGTGTGATGAGGAACTAACTGTTCTATACTTTGGCAACCCCCTCACCCCCATCCCCTAACATCCATTTGGGTTTTTTGCTCATTCTGTTTGCCAACTGGAAATCCACTAAGAATAGTAACATGGGCATCAATTACCAGTCAGGCTAAATAACAGAGCAAGAGCCTTGCTGAAAAGAAAATTGACCTGTCTGGACAAGTGTGTGTGTGTGTGTGTGTGTGTGTGTGTGTGTGTGTGTGTGTGTGTGTGTGTGTGTGTGTGTGTGTGTGTGTGTGTTGAAAGCAATGCATAGTGTTTAAGTAGCAGACCCACCTTGATACCTCAAAAGAAAAAGAAAAAAAAAACAACTTAATACCCACTGAGTAGCATGCTGTTGCTGTTTGCATCCCTAACAAATCACCACTTATTTATTTTTCAAAGCGTGACTTAGTTTCAGTGGTGCTTCACACACACACACACACACACACACACACACACTAATACTACTGATGTCACGCACATATGAGGTCACTGGATCCCTATTCATCACTGATTGCAGGAAAAGAATAAAAAAAAAACACCAAACATAGACGCTGGAGACGGACAACAATCACCAAACAAACAGAGGTGCAAGGGAAGGGGGGGGGCAAAAAAGCAGGGAGCAAAAACAGAGAGTTACTGTGCGACTGCCATAAAAGGGCTTAAAGGAATATTGAGGTTTTAACACTCTATAAGCTCTAGGTTGGGCTCACTGTGTCTGTCTGTAAAAATCTGGGCACTGTTAATTGGCTTTAAGTAAGCTGTTGAGTGCCTAAGTCCTTTTTCCATTTTTTAAGTCAGCAGCTGCTTTTCTTAAGATTTGCCCCATGGCTGATGGATGAATACCACCCCACCCCACCCCATCCCACCCCACCACCCCCCATGCATGCAAGCATGCAAACTATAAATACTGAATCTAATAAAAAAAAAACATATTGACAAAGTTTTTCTCCCTCCAAACATAAACACACCCACACACACACACACACACACACACACACACACGCACACACACACGCACACACACACACACACACACACACACACACACACACACACACACACACACACGAGAGAGAGAGAGAGAGAGAGAGAGAGAGAGAGAGAGAGAGAGAGGGAGAGAGTAGAACACAATAAGAGCAATTTCAAACAAAACACGGATTTATACAATGAGCAGGATAACACAGCATAATGTTATTCCATTACCCCTCCAAGGCATTGCTGTGTCTCTATTTTGGTCCAGCCCAGTCTGGACGAGAAAGACACACTACATGGAAACTTTGTTGCCATGGTGAAGGAAAACAAACTGTGAGTGTGAATGGTTTGTGTGCTCTTCAGTTCCTGGCTCATCTCCAGTGCATGCTCTTAAAAAACACACGGGCCAGCGTTCCGATCTGTTCCATTCAGTCCACGCACACACATACACACACACACACACACGCACATATTCTCTCTCTCTCTCTCTCTCTCTGTCTCTATCTCACATTCTCTCTCATACACACACACATCGTTTTGGAGGTTCTTTGTAGAGATGTGACATGTTTATCACTCTCTATTTGTGTGCTGTATGCGTGCATGCATGTGTGTGTGTGTGTGTGTGTGTGTGTGTGTGTGTGTGTGTGTGTGTGTGTGTGTGTGTGTGTGTGTGTGTGTGTAATGTTGAATTTGGTGGCATGTTTGTGAGTCCAAATGTTTACACTTTTGTGTGATAGCCATAAAGCTTGGGACCATTTTTTTTTGTTTGTTTGTTTCATCTATCATATTTTGTGCTTTTGTCTTTGCATTGCTTAAGTTCTTACTCTTGAAATTTCTTACATTTCCATGTTTGACCGCACATGCATGCACTCACACACGTGTGTGTGTGTGTGTGTGTGTGTGTGTGTGTGTGTGTGTGTGTGTGTGTGTGTGTGTGTGTGTGTGTGTGTGTACATCCTCAAGGCCTCTGGTTATGTAGGGGCAATGGAAAGAACCCCCCCCCCCCCACACACACACACACACACCACCACCCTCTCTCCTTAATATCCAGCCCCCTAGCTCCAAGCCCCCTCAGTTCCAGCTTCCTGTTCTGTGGCCTTCCTCTCCTCTCCACCATGTCTGCCTCCAGTACTGTGTTTCCCATTATGGGACAGACCTCTCATGCCTTGCTGCACAGATTGAGGGGTGTGTGTGTGTGTGTGTGGGGGGGGGGGGGGGGGTGATGGGGGGTTTGCTTCCACCAGGACCAGTTCCAAAATATGGGGGGGGTATTTCCTTGTTCTTATGAGAATTTCTTATGAGAGTGGGCAAAACTCAAATCTGGCCTAGTCAGCAAAAATGCTACAACCGGCCCTTGCTTCAACAGTGGTCAGATCAATGGAGCTTCTCGCTTCTCTTAGAAACAGAAAGCAAACTCTCCTGCGCTATAGCTTATTACCCACCCCAAACACACCCACCAGCACAAACACAAAAAAACGCTCTAATTTTGGCCCAGTGCACTTTTACCTCTCTCATTGTGAATATGTAGAGAAAAACATGTGGTGGAACATTACTACTCCTGTGAGATTCTGTGTATGACGGCAGTATTATTAAATATGCAGTATTATTAAATATAAACAGCAGGAACTGGACTTTTTGCCATAGTACACACACCAAGTGGCCAGATCACACACACACACACACACACACACACACACACACACACACACACACACACACACACACACACACACACACACACACACACACACACACACACACACACACACACAGCAGGCAGCCAAACCTCAGTAAGTCACACAGAGACAGACTTCAGACTTCCATCAGATATGAGGCTTCCATTCGCATTCACAGCATATGGCCAGAGACTGGAGAAGTTCCCGGGGACAGAACAAAGAGCGACCCTCCTATCAGCTACAGTACCTTCCCTCACAAGACCCCTGTCCTGTCAGAAAAGGCCATTCTCTATTTCCTGTGATCTTTTCCATGGGCGTAACTTCTATACCGTGCAATGCTATCCAGATGAGGGTTAGGAGGGCATTTAGTCCCAAATATAGTGTGATTGCCATCTGTATAATGTGATGTGAAACTTAAGTCTTATCGGGGTCGTGTGGAGCTTGGGTGGAGTCCCAGGATGTTTGAGATTTAAAGCGCCATACCTCATCTCCTGCGGAACAAAAGTCAATGTAAATTGAGCTAAGATGAATCTATACATGGCACAGGCTTCAAAAGGCACAAAGAGGAGAACAAAAAAAAGAAAAAAAAAGTGCTCCATTTGAATTCCTCTCCGTCATACGTATTGGAGAGTCTTGACATGTGCCGGTTCTGTGTTCTGTGTCCTATGAAGTTAATTGGATTAGCGTAAACCCCCTCGGATTTGAAAACAAACCTCTCAACTCTACTCAAGAATCAGGCCAGCCTGCCAGTGAGTGAGAGAGCGAGCGAGTGAGCGAGCTCCGACTCCGAGCCGAGTCACATGTCAGCAGCGGATAAGGAACCCGTGGGGAAAGGATCGGACGAGTGACAGCGGGTCATTCAGAACCTCCTCTGTCTAATCACCCCAAACCCCTTGCCTTAAAAGAGGGGGAACAAGTCAGTCTCTGTCTCACAAAGATGGATACATTTCCCTCCCTCCAGTGCAACCCTGTCCATCTCTCTTCTTTCACTACTATCATGGCCAGACGGTTGGAAATGTAAGGCTCTGGGACAAAGAGATACGCTCTCCCCCTCTTTCCCTCCTTCCCACCCACTCACTCTTCTCAAGGGGCTGCTGATCACACAGCAGTGTGGCCACAAGATCCAGGGGTTCAGGAGGAAGTGGGCACTCCAGTGAGGAGTGAGACAAATCAGTGGCAGCATTTACAGTAAGAGCTAAGGTAAACAATCCTTGGCTTCTGATTTCAAAGAGCGGGCGGCGTGCTAATTGTTACAAATGCATTGAATTGTCGTCTTCCCCAAGGTCAAGAGCAACAGTGGAAATAGGAACCAAACTCTCCTCTGCATGGAAAGATACAGGAAACAATTACCTGTGATGAAATTTCACTCAGAGTTTCTCCGAATCTCTCTCTTTTAGTAGAAGAGTATTAAAATCAAACAAGAAGAATCTACTTTGTAACTTTATTACTCAACAAAAACAAAACAAATTCTGCCAGGCACGGCAGTAATTAAAGTAAACACTGCCACATTGATCCACTCCATTGCAAGTTAGTCTGGATGCTTAAGTTCAGAAAAAGTATCCCCATTGTTGACTTTACTCAACGGTTTAAAGTTTATGATGAAGTTTATGTATCTCAAATAGCCATTGTGCCTGCAGGTATTCATGAGTAGACTGTTCAAAAATGCTTTGTTGTGTTACCATGAGGTTTAATGAGCCGATTTTGTTAAAAATGCCACAGTAAAAAATTGAAATGTCAAACTTGTCAAAGCACCCAAAAAATGAACAGCCATACAGAACAGTTAGTCTCTAACAGTAATAGGAGTAGTTGTAATTTGTTACTCTGCATCTGGGGCCGAATGCCAAGTGTTAAATGAAAGAGTCATTTCGCTTGGCATGCCGCCCAACCTGAGGTCTATCTATAGTATAGAAGTGCTCTTGGCTTGAATAAATAGCATGAAGAATAACTCAACTCATAACTGAGCTCAAAATCTGAAACCTTCCCTGTCCAGGGAACTTTTTAAGACTTGCATTTCTATGCTAAGAAGCCAATTGTGATAAGGGTTGACAGGGCTGTAAAACACTGCTGGAGAAATACAAGCTGTTTTATTTTAAGATTGCTCATGAGGTTACATAACATAGACATAAATATTGTCTTTGAATGAAAACCAAAAAAAAAACATACAAAAGTTTATCTTTTGTTTCTTCTGTTTTGTCCTCCTTATTTGAAAACATTGCTCAAGTCATTAGTGTAGGCTTTAATTTGTCAAATATGCAAACCGTTTTAGCAATAGTGAAGATGTTTGGAAACAACATCCAAACAAAGAAGTGTTACACTAAAAAAGACTAACGTGAAATACATGTTCTACTGGCCCAGAAGTTCATGATGAGGTTTTCAGTCTAATGATGTTGAGCCAATCCTGTGCAGTATAATTTGATGTGTTTGTGCGTGTGTGTGTGTGTGTGTGTGTGTGTGTGTGTGTGTGTGTGTGTGTGTGTGTGTGTGTGTGTGTGTGTGTGTGTGTGTGTGTGTGTGTGTGTGTGTGTGTGTGTGTGTGTGTGTGCACGTCTGTGTGTGTCAGAGGACACAAGAGTTTTGTTTTTAAGATAGCTGGACATTGCTGACCTAATGGGACATTCTTACATAATGCAGCTTTGAGGGAACTGTCAAGTGAAGTGTCAGAGTGAACACACATCCAAGAGACACACAACAGGCACACAGATGTCCTTTAATGATAAACATGAATGCAAATCTGGCACACACTTACACACACACACACACACACACACACACACACACACACACACACACACACACACAACACACACACACACACACACACAAATATGCTCACAGGGTCTACAGACACCAATATCTGTTCACTGGAGAAACCAATAACTGGATTAAACAATATTAAAAGCACATGCTCTCTCATGTTTGAGCACAGAACTATCGTAAGTTGTATTCATTCTACTGTTTTGAAAGGCTTACAGGCACTTGCAATGTTTTCCCTACATTCTCATTACTTGGCCTTGGACTGCAAAGCTTGCCCTGAAGATCGCCTAATTAGGTCTAAGGCTATTTTTGACTTACTGTAATAACAATCTACAATCTTTTTTTTTTAAGGCAACTAAAGGTATCCAAACATGCTCCTTCTCTGAGCTGCTGTTTGTTCTCGGTTCTCACCATCTCTTTAGTTGGGCACACGGTTTATACACGCCGTCATGCTGTGTGGCATTCTTTGTAACGTGTAATGAAGCTTAATGGCGAGATTGGCACCCGCACTACTGCAGGTTATTAGCATTGGAGGCCTTCACTATAGCAAGAACCAGCCAGGGGCCCGATTCCACACACCCCTCAAGCCCTTGTTGAGTGCAAGGTAGGGGGCCACAGTGCAAACGATGAAGGCACCCTTTGTGTTTGTTTGGATGAGCTCTTCTGTCTTATATCAACATGATGAACAGTGCAACAGAGACCACCCTGACTCTTTGTCCATCAGTTGTTTTTTACACACAGACAAAAAAAGAGTAGAGGCACACAAACAGGCAGACTTGGACACATGCACAACACACACAGGCTCAAACACACACGCACACACACACACACACACACACACACACACACACACACACACACACACACACACACACACACATTCATCCCCACAGTAAAACAAAAACAAACTCATTTGGAGACATCTGAGAGCTGAGAGGTCCTTTTTTCAACATATAATTAGAAGCCGTTGGGGTTATCTATGTTGGTGTGTGTGGGGGTCAACACAATATGTTGACAACTTCGCTGGAATGGAACTGGAGAAGGAGGTAGAGTGGGAGAGCGTGTGAAGGGGTGGGGGGAGAGGGGGAGGTTGCAGGCTGTTGAGCAGTGGAGAACATGTTCCGTCCCCTTTGGAAGAAATCTCCAAATAAACCATTAAGTATCTCCACCAACGGGAGGAGGTGAGGACAAGAAGGGAGGGGTAGGGATGCCGATGATGTCTCGCCCTCCCTTTGGACAGCTGCCCATGTTTTTCCGGACATTTCCATCCTTAGTCTCCCCTTTAAAATCCTGTTGATTTTGGAGAGCTCTAATGATACTCGATCGCTCTCCCTCTCCTGGAAGAGGGTTTTGAAGTGAGCTGCGTTTGTTTGCTGTGATGTGTTCATAGACACACACGTGGATGACACCATATCCGATCACTGCCTTAGATCTTGGCAGAGTCAACATGCAAGGAAAACAGTGCTGCAGAGTCAGTAATGATCAGAGCACAGTAATAACATGTTCCCAGGCCACACATTGAGAACTGTAATGCTCTCAGCGTTCGCACTTGCTGTGCACAACAGACCATTTCTTTGGAAAATCTGCAGGAGAGTATACCAGAGAAAGATGTGTCCAGATGTGTTCTGTGCTGGGAACAATGAAATAAATTAATGGGAATAAAAAAAACAAAAACAAAACAAAACGAAACAAAACAAAAACAATGCAAGCGAGAAACTAACCTCCCAGAATGCAACTGGGCTTTCGTCTGCTTTCCATATCTGTTTGGCTATAAGTAGGTTGCACGTTTCCTGAGTATTGATGTCTGTGTGTGTGTGTGTGGGGGGGGGGGGAGGGGGTCAAGGGGCATGCCGCGAGGTGACAAAATGAATATGGATGAAAGGGTTAACAACGAGGGTCTCCTCTCGTGACTCTGCTTTCATTCAAGAGGAGTGACGTCAGGGGCGCGAACTACAGCCCACTGCAGCAGGGAGATTCTGAAGAGGCTGAGCTGTAACTCGAAGCCAAACACAGCCAGCGAGAGAGAGAGAGAGAGAGAGAGAGAGAGAGAGAGGGAGGGAGAGGGAGGGAGATAGGGAGAAAGAAAGAGCGAGAGAGAGAGAGAGAGAGAGACAAGGTGAGGGAGGGAGAGACAGAGGAAGGGAGGGAGAGAGAGAATGGAAATAAAGAGAAGGAGGGAGTAAGAAAGTGAAAGAAAAAAAGGAAGAGGGAGACACGGGCAAAGTATACGGGTATAGAGAGAAAGAGGAAGGGAAAAAAAGAGAGAGAGAGAGAGAGAGAGAGAGAGAGAGAGAGTGGGGAGAGAGAGAGAGACGGCGAGGGTGATGTCAAACCAGCTGAGTTCAGAAAGTAAACAGAGCTCCGAGCGGCAGCATGCTTTCAGCTCCACAGCAGCAGCAGCAGCAACGGCGGCCGGGACGGCCCCTCGGGGGGACCCAAATACTTGCACACACACGCCGGGGCCCCTGTGGCCAGCTCCGCTCCGCACTCTTCATCTCCACCATCCTCATCCTCTGCTTGCTGGTCTCTCAGGGGAGTGCTTGGCCCCTCGGTAAGTGACCCACCGACCCACTTTGTCTTGCTCTCTTTATCTTTCTCTCTCTCTCTCTCTCTCTCTCTCTCTCTCTCTCTCTCTCTCTCTCTCTCTCTCTCTTCACCTTTGTCCTTGTCCCATCTTTGTTCTCAAAAGTACAGCATCAGCACTTTGTGTCTCCTAAGTACATCAGAGAAGTCCAAGTTTCAAGTTTTTTTGACTCATATATACAGTATTTTAAAATCCCACTGAGGAACGGAACAAGTGTGTATGTGTGTGTGTGTGTGTGTGTGTGTGTGTGTGTGTGCTCATGTTGGTGTGCCTCTGTTTGTGAACTACATGACTACCTGCATGTATACATGGTTTAGTTCTTTCAGAATAGAACATGCAAGTGAGTGGAAGATTTCTTTGTTGTGAGTGCCCCTGTGCCTTGGTGCTGCCAGTTTGAACCCCCCCTTTCATGTACCAGTAGGGACTCCTTACCAAGTGTTTTCAGATGGAAACCTAGCATGCAGTAGTCTTTGAATATTTGGAGTTCCAGGCGAGCCACATCATTCTTGTCATCAATTCAACAGTTCGGGTGTTTCCGTTCAAACAGAGTTGAGATGTTTGCCCTCAGTACAAATAAATCAAAGCAGTCAAATAAGTCATGTTACTGCAGCTACTGATTGAATGAGATCATCCAGTTACTTCTGACATAATGCTGTGTACGGGCACACACTGTAAATGCATCAGTAGCAGATACAAGTAAACAGATCACAATCCAGAAATAGATAGACAGGGATAATAAATAGTAAATAAAAATCTTCATGAGGTTCTTAATTGGTCCCATCAGGGGCAATAATACGTGCTGTGGGTTACACTTGCTGAATGCCTACAGGCTGTTATTAGTCTGTGTGTGTGTGTGTGTGTGTGTGTGTGTGTGTGTGTGTGTGTAGGAACAATTACACATACTCTCATTATCTCCTTTGCCTGACTGGCTACTGCTGTGCTGATTGAGAAACAGTCTAGAGTGTGTGAGACGAGCTCTGCTTGGGGTAAGTGTGTGTGTGTGTGTGTGTGTGTGTGTGTGTGTGTGTGTGTGTGTGTGTTTGTGTGAGTGTGTTTTTCCTCTGTGTTTTTAAATACAAGCTGAAGGGAGGCTGTTTTCCAGTCCGGACAAAGGAATGAAAATAAAGATGGATTCTTGACTGTTGTGTAATCTTCCAGTAACGCGGTGGACTGGCCAGCTCAACCTCAGCTGAGCTGAGATCAGTGTTTTGGCGTGCCGCCTCGCCTGTTTGAAATCATTGCACTGACCTCAGTGCAGCGGTTTTTGGAGAAAGCGACGCTATGGGACCCGGTTCGGGTCGGAAGGAGAGCCATCAGAGTTTCCTCCACCCCACCCCCCAACCCCCCCATTCTCTCTTTCTTCCCACTTTTCCTGGCTCACACGCTCCCCTGATGCCGAACAGGCACTCCTGACACATGCTTCCTCCCCTGTTGTGCCCTGACCATCGTCCACCGATCCCCAGTGTATCGTTCCCACAGCTCCCAGAATCCTTTGCTGTCAAGCCCAGTGCAAGCCTCCCTGATGGCTTATTTGGTTAAGATCCTCCTGGACCAATCCAAGTGCAGGGAACCAGCTGAGCGACAGGAAACTCTGAGGTGGAGGTCAGACAGGGTGAGGACAGGAGAAACGGTTTCGCCTTCGGAGTGAAAAATCGAACAGCATTTGCTAAAGTCATATTAGTTCATGTGAAAGGTATGTGTGTGAGCATGGAGCTTTTTCGCACACCCCTGGCAAGAGAGGATGGTGGTGTGCTTTGCTACAGTTATTGTCTCCTGTTTGACCTAGATTCCCTTAGTTGCAGAAGATGAAATAAAACAAAAGGGATGGCAACAGATCTCTAAATTTACCCAGTGGCCTCCCTGGTTATGGTGTCTCATTTTTGGCATGTTGAGGGGGGCTGCCCCTCTGGGAGACTGTGTTAGAACTGTGTGAGTGTGTGTGCTTGTGTGCTTGTGTGTGTGTGTGTGTGTGTGTGTGTGTGTGTGTGTGTGTGTGTGTGTGTGAGTGTAGCGACGGCCTGCCGAAAGTGCCATACCCACACAAACCCAGCGGAGTTTCCTGTTCCATGACCGCTAAATCGCTCGGGCCCCAAAAATATCAGACAGCTGCCACCAATGTCAGGCAGGCAGAACCAAAGAGCCTGGACTCAAGCAGCCGCCAGCCAAGCAGGCAGCACATATGTAGGGTAATTTAGCTGGCGCTAACGTGACCACTCATGAAAATGCCATGTATGAGATGAATGCCTTGAGGGGGTAGGGTAGGACAGGGTAGGGTGGGGGGGAACTAGCTGAGATTTAAAGGGGCTACAGCCTTGCAATGACATCACACACACACACACACACACACACACACATACACACGGACACACACAAACATTCACATACACACACACACATACACACACTTACACAAACATTCACACTCACACATGCACACAGCAGACACACATACTCCTCTCCAGATGGAGAGATGCAGTGAGAAAACTTTATGGTCTGTGACAACGCAACCACTTGCGCAGATACGATTTCATTTCCCGATAGCAAGACCTGCGTGGATCGATGTTTTCATGCCTGTCTGCACCAACATCTGCCTTAGTGGCGAAAGTAATCGCCCTCAGCTGCTGTTTCATCAAGGTTTCTTTGTAAGAGGCAAGGAGACAAGGGTGGTGGGGGTGTGGGGAGAGCAGAGGAGATGAGAGGAGATGAGAGGAGAGGAGAGGGGGGGTGGAATGATGGTGGGTGGGGAAGGCACAGTCATGCGAGAACAGCACTGAGTCATTGACAACAGCCCGACAATGAGTTACTGAGATGCGGATGAGCAGCTGTGTGTCTAACGCCGGGGTTTTTGGACGCGGAACCAAGGAGGGCCTTCGCAGATGTACAGCTTGGAAACGACAAGCCAAGCCATTGCTCAGCAGTGTTCACTCGCCGTCTGGAGATAAAAAAAAAAAAAAAGCGTGACCTTCACGGTCCACACAGTGCTCTTCTAGACTTTGAACCAGTGCCAGAGGCGGATTGGCATCGTGCCCACCAGGCAAGTGTGGAACGCCGTGCTCTGTGCTCTCGGCCCTCCTGGATGGTGCCTCTCCAAAGGCTTGTTAGAGAACCTTGGTGGGAGTTGAAGACAAGGGGTTGTGCAGATCAAGGATGTGAAGGACGTATATAGGATGAAGTTGGGATGGGGTTTGTGGGGGATTGGATGGGGTGTCAGCAGCTGTGAACTTTGACCTTGACAGCTTTGATAGGGGTCAGAGAGTTGCATTCAGGCGTGGAAGCAGTGAGTCTGCTCTTTGGTATGATGTCACTTCATCTGGGGGCATGCTTCAAAGCGCCAGCTTCCATTGTACTCCTGGCACCAGATGAGGGGAAGGATGCTGGGGGTGTATGGGGCATTTTAGAGGGCATCAACGACACATTCCCTGGGAGGGTGTCGGCAAAGGTGCAGAGATGTTTGTCTTTGAAGACGATTAGCTCTAACTCTGCCTCCAGTTCTCCAGTGTGCATGTCCAAGAACGGCACAGTGCATAACATCTGGAATGGAAAAAGCAGATACCAATTACATAAGCCTCGCAAAGCCATAGAGACCTCAAACAACTCTCTGCAGAGGGATTCAAGACACTTCAAAAAAAAAAAGAAAGTAGACGAGAGAAAGAAAAAGAGAAAAAAAGACAAATGGTTTTGTTTTGTTTTGTTTTTATTTTATTTATTTATTTATTTATTTTGTGACATGTTTCTTAGCTTCTCTGGAATTGGTCCCACTGTCCCTATTAATGCAGGCTATTCTGCTGAAAAACGCAAAAACGTGAAAACCCGCACAAAAACACCCTCTGCTGTCCGCATCTCTGCCACTGTTGGGTAACAGTGCCTTGACAATGCCTGTTAGACCTCAACAATGAATCCTGTGGTTTGGCTCGGAGGTAGTTATGCGAATATTGAGACTACTCCTGTGAGAGATGAGTCTTCCATGCTCTTCTTTGCGCACGCAAAGCAGACAAGGGAAAATTAATGGAGAGAGAGAGAGAGAGAGAGAGAGAGAGAGAGAGAGAGAGAGAGAGAGAGAGAGAGAGAGAGAGAGAGAGGGTTGGAGTGAGAGAGAGGGAAAGGGAGGGGGATTATCAAACAAAGTGCAAACATGAATCACGAAGTAGACGGCCTCAAACAGTGCACTGAAAACAAATGGCAAGCTGTTGTGGAGGCAGGAAAACAAAGTTGTCTGTAAATAAGGGTTAGTGTAGGTCAAAGAATGTGGGTTTATAAAAGTATGCAAGAGCCTCAGGGAATAGAAAGGGTGAAAAAAACATCTAAATGCTATGTAAGTGTTTTTCCCTCTTCCACTGGCCCAGATATGACAGTGTGTCAAAGGGGCCTCCATAACAAATATGAAAAAACACACACAGAGACAGTACATGCAAATGACACACACACACACACAGAGAGAGAGAGAGAGAGAGAGAGAGAGAGAGAGAGAGAGAGAGAGAGAGAGAGAGAGAGAGAGAGAGAGAGAGAGAAATCCCCACACATTTTAACAGCTCTTCTCCTGGTCTCAGTACATAAAAGTGAAGAGAGACACGCATACATATGTGTTAGCTTTCAGGTGTTGAGTGAATGCCTGAGTAGTTGAGTGGTGTGTCTGTCTCTCTCTCTCTTTGTGTGTGTGTGTGTGTGTGTGTGTGTGTGTGTGTGTGTGTGTGTGTGTGTGTGTGTGTGTGTGTCATGAGGCCCAGACTAAATCTGTGCTCCTGATGGCATCTGCAATGAGTGAGTGATGGGTAGAGGCTTTCCCCAGAGTCTCTTGTAAACATTGAGAGTGGAAACCTCTCTGTGCAGATAAAATAGCATTCCTCACACACACACACACACACACACACACACACACACACACACACACACACACACACACACACACACACACACACACACACACACACACGAGAGAGAGAGAGAGAGAGAGAGAGAGAGAGACACAAAATTACAGATCTATGCACACATCCATGGTCACATATATGCAAATACCCCCCTCACTCCACATAAACACACACACACACACAAACACATGGTTAACACCCCTCAATCCAAACACAAAAGACATCACACACACACACACACACACACACACACACACACACACACACACACACACACACACACACACACACACACACACACAAAATTACAGATCTATGCACATATCCATGGTCACATAATATGCAAATACCCCCCTCACTCCACATAAAAACACACACAAACACATGGTTAACACCCCTCAATCCAAACACAAAAGACATCACAACACACACACACACACACACACACACACACACACACACACACACACACACACACACACACACACACACACAAATTCCAACCCCCTTTCTGCAGAGAAACACCCCAGATTTCCATTGTTGCCTGAACATTGCTTCCTGGTCCAGAACTGCAGGCTCCAAGTAAGATGTTTTCCATAAAGCCAGCACATAGGGCCAAGAGTGAATTAAGAAAGGAAGACGGAATAAAAACATCATATCTGTCACCCCTTTATTTGTAGCTCACAAGCCTAGTGGAGCGGCATCTTAACAAGACACTAAAAGCCGCTTATTTCCTGTGTAATAGCACGGAACTGAATGGCAGATTTGATGACAAAGCAATGGAGTGAAGCTCTGCTCCGTTCTCTCAACATATATCAACGCTCAGGACAACTCATAAAGAGGTCACACAAGCCTTTTGCTAATACTCATAAAAGCTTCACCCGATGCCAGAAAATGACTTGTGGTTGACCCCGCCATATTCCCTGACAGAAAGGCATAGATAGTGACTCAGGATGTCGAAGGGCTTGAAATATGTGTCTAGAACTCTTGACCCTATGAACCATTCATGCCCTACTGACTGAGTCCTTAGTCACAACCTATTTAACCCAACCTTAATGTTTACAACTGCCACAAATCAAGTTGCCCAAGTCAAGCAAATCCAATTAATAGAGTAAAACAAAAACATAAAGATGTAATTGTCAATGACTAAAAATGGGAACAAACAAACAAACAAACAAAAACAACAACAACAAAAAAAAACAGTAGAATAGGCCAATGCTTTTGAAAGAGCACAATTAGAGTTAGGAGGGTTGAAAGGGTGCTTCACAGCCTTGCCCATTCCACAGGAGACAGATGCTTTTCATTTTGATCAGACCATTTGCTTAATTCACCGTGGTCAGCAAAAAAACAACAACAAAAAAAAACAACAACAAATAGCTTTAGAAAATATCCCATACCCCTCCTTGAGGAATATAGACTTTCTTTAGTGTGAACTGTCTGATTCCCTTACTGATCCTGGCCCTGTGGTCTACACACACGCATGGATGGTAACACTGGACAAACATGTAGTTTTCTCCACAGGGAGACCAAAACTCCCACAAGCCAGTGGTTTGTTAAAATGCACCCTTCAATCTAAACTTGACTTGACACTAACTTTTTCGATGTGACTGTAAGCACCCTTGTGATGCTTGTGGGCTCCTGGAGTTTGTTTTGGAAACCGACTTTTGTAAAAGAAAATATTTCCAGAAATGAAGAGTTCAAGTCTCTCCTCACCATTAGCTCAGCAGGAAAGATGTGTAAACATGACAAATGCGGTTTCCATGCAGCATGAGGCAATGGATGACCCAAACTATTAGTTATGTATCGATGACGGACTGTGGATGAGTGAAGTTGTGGGAGTTGAGAAGTTTCACAGCGCAGCTGGTTGGAACGACGGAGATCCCTAATGCTATTCCCTGAGCAAGGCACTGTATCCCACCAAAACACTCAATGGCAGAGACTCAAAATGACAGTGGTTTCAAACAAGTCAGCAGTGCATATAGCAATGTGTTTAAACTTCGGGTGGTACCGAACTAAGATAGCTCTTAAACTTTGACGCACTTTGCCAAAGAACTCTTAGCGGACCAAACACACCCCTTTGCAAATATTTTAGCAGAAAATGCATGTGGGATTCCTCCATGGAGACTTGTAAAAGCTTTTTAGACTTGACAAGCATCTGCCTCTGACAGCACTAGGTCAATGCAACAATTCATTACAGCTCATTTGGCGGAGTCTCTGCCAAATCAAATAAGGTACAATGGTAAATTATAGAGTATGTCGACACAGCAATTAAAGTAATTCCGCAAGCGAATGAAATCCGCATCCTCCCCCTAGCATGCATCCCTGTTTGTCCTCACTTTGAATTTGGCTTCAGTTTATGTAACTGCCAGTGCGGTGTTGTTTTTTTCTTTCGAAGGAGTTTTCACCTGCTGTGCCCCAGTCGCCCTAAAGCGTCGTCCAAAAAACAAACGGCCCAAAGGAGAACAGCAGACTATGGTGGAGTGAAGCGAAATCTGTCATCCCATAACAGCTGGACTGAAGGGGCCAAGTGAAATCTTGGAGCCTTGCAAGTGGGCATAGCTCCCAGCATTCCAGCACATCTGCACAAGCGTTCTCCGGCGGAATCACGCGCTTTAGGTTCAGGGGTTCATATTCACCTTGAGTCCCACAAGCAAAAGGCCCTAATGTGCTGCTCTCAGCACTAACACACCCCAAAGGCCTCTGGTCTCGCTCTTAAAACTGGCGACTCACTGACTGTCTCAAGAGCAAGTTGGAACAGTAGTAACATCGGAGACTGACGATCAGGTAACCCAGATTGGATTCCTGAACCTTCCATTGGGAACCTGTGTCCCTTCTGATAGAAGCATCTGCTGAATATAACACTACTTCAACTGAGCTCTATTTACAGTAAAAGCATCAAAAGGCCTTTTCTCCAGAGGTATAAACCCCACTCTACTCTGTAACATCCTGACCCAGGTGCACCTCTTCAGTCCTTTCTTCCATTTTCTCTCCCATGACCACCCATCACTCGACGGTGGTTTTTGCCCTCAACAGCACTTTCAGGCAGTATTGTCAGAAAGGCACTACCTTAACCCTAAAGGTAGCTCCAGATCAAAGATCCGCGACGAGACGAGCCGCGACGCTCTATAAACCTGGACATTTTAAAACTCTGAATCTGCGATTTGACATGTTAAATCTTCTGTCAACTGCCTGCAACAACCCGCGACAGATTCATTCACACTGCCGCAACTCCGTTCTAAAACCTTTTCGTCTCGCCCTTAAGACCAAACAGCACACCCTTAACCCCTTACCCTTACCCTCATTTTTGGGGGACAGAGCCTTGAAGACAGTGTTGCATTGGAGAAAAATGCCAAAGACCCCACCAATCACACCAAGTCCTGAAAACACACCCAAAACCAGCACTCTTTCCATAGTGCATCACATCACTACACAAGCACAACCCACAGACCCCCATTAGGAGCACAGCTACACTTTCTCAGCCCAGATCTCACCGCTAAATGCCAGCCAAAGCGTCGTTCACCCTTCCAGCGGTGTGTGTGGCGCCATGGGAGGAAAGAAAAGCTGTTTGTTGGTTTCATTACATAGCCTGTCATGCCTCTAATCATTGCATGGCCTGTCATGCCTCTAAACCTCCCTGGCATGAAAGCAGGTGTTTTGTAAATGCAGGTTGTTTAGCTAAAGGCAGAACCCAAAACATTACATCCATCACAAAACATCCTCCTCAAACCATTATAGGTGCATAAACTTCCCAGCACTCTTCAGTCTTGACAGAGGTTACAGGAATATTATGGATATATCTGTGAGAAGCTGAACCTTCTGAATCCTATCAGTTGAAACTGAGCTAAGAAACCATTCAAGTTCTCCACAGAACATTACCTCACCGCACACAAACCTCCAGTACCGCAGTAACGACACCCAGTCTGTCCAGAACTCACCACAGTACACCAGGCCCAATTTCATCCACCCAGCAACGCTGTCACAGCGAGCCACTCGAGAACAGCCAGCAGGGGAACATCAAGCAGGCAGGGCCAGGCCAATAGCCTCATGCTTGTGGTTTTGGTCAGTTATGAAATGTGGGACTTACTGCACTCATTAGATTCTACTCCTTCTCTGCAGGGAGAAACAGAGATAAAAAATGGAGGTAGAGAGAGAGAGAGACAGAGAGAGAGAGAGAGAGAGAGAAGTCATTTTCATTTTAATTGGAAAGGCGCACTGGGTGGGACAGGGTGAAGCGAATGATTAGCCAAAGACGCACATTCCGACATCAAGCCGTGCCAGAGAGAGAGAGAGAGAGAGAGAGAGAGAGAGAAGAGTCCCACCTCACTTCGATCATGATCGATTCCGCAGCCGCCCCAAACACTTTCCAGCGGAGGAGGCACCCGCTGACTCAAATCACAGGGCCATCACACTTAACGACAAAGTCAAGCCTCCTTTTTTGGAAGTCTCCCTGTTAGGAATCTTCGTATCTTGTCTTCTGAATGTCCGAGCACCCCCTCCCCCCGCCCCCCCCATTTCCCCACTATTTTAACATGTCTGCAAGATTAATTATCTGCCCTTAGTTCTTCTGCTTCTCCTCTCTTATGCAACTGGAGATGAGAGCAATAAATACACTTTATCTGAAAAGTCACTTGAGAGCAGTGAGGATAAGTTACAGGGCATTTGAGGAACACTGAAAAGGGTAGCAAACATTGGCAGCAGACATTTATTTGTTATATATATATTTTTAATTTTGGTTTGAATAAATTCCGAAGTCTGGACTGGTGTGGTTAAAGAAATTTAGTTTAATGAGTCTTGCCTGACTGACGCAGTGGGAAACAATCTGCTTTGCATTGACTTTGTGTCTAGTTAGAGGTGTTTGTTTAACAGGATTTTTTACAAAATTATTTACCTTTTTTTTTTTAACCCAGACTAGTTGTGTGTCAGCAGTTTTCTTTTTGAAGAGAAGGTCAGACTGTTTACAACAGGAGCTGCCAACACTCTGTCTGTCTGGCTCCTGTCAATCCTCACAACCAAGGCCAAGGCTACTGTGCGTCAAAGAGCAGACGAGAATGGCACACACACACACACACACATACAATGTTGGAAATCTGGGTTGTGTGAGGACAAGCGAGTGTTGGGAGGCAAGTCCTCTCTTGCAAAAGGAGATGTGTTTGAAAGTTCTTAAAAGCTTCGTAGCGTGGCCATGTTAACTCACACACACACCTTGCACATTCCTCGACTGCACTGCCTGCTTTTTGTCATATTGTTTAGTCTGTGAAAGATGCAGTCAGTGATTCTGGTAAAAGCAAGGTGTAGAGATATGAGCTTAATAGATAATGTAATGCCATGGTCCTAATGCTGGTTGGTTACTAGTACGGTTTTAAAAGCATAGCCTATCAGGTTACCATAAACCTAACTGAAAATTGCATGTATTACCAGCATGACAGTCAACATCCTGCTGCATCCTGCTGGTGGTTGAGTGTACAATGTAGTTGCCTGTTTTTTTTTGTCAAAAAAAAAAATAGAGTTAGGGTGAGGGTTAAGGTAGTGCCTTTCAGAAAGATCTGCCTGGGAGGTGCTGTTGAGGCCAAAACAGCACAGTGTCCCTTTAAGGGAGAGTATAAGGACCTTGAGAAGCCATTTGCTCCCTCTTACCAAAAATGGGACTAAGATGAAAGGAATGGCATTTCCCAAAGAGATGCTCTGATGCAGTCTTAAATAAAAGTGGCCACCCTGTTAAAAAACCACATGTTTACTTGCATTTGTGCAGTGGGATGCTGCAGTATTAACTGTTCAACCGACCGACTGTCTGCCCACAGTCTGCTGTGGGTGCACTGTCTGGTTAGATGTATTGGAATTGTATTTTATTCCACTGTCTTGCTGTCAGCCAGAGCAAGTTATTGGGTCTTGGGTCAGTACACAGCCATAGTTGTTTTTCATTGCTATTAGTGTATTATATTTGAAAACTGTGGTGTACTGGAGATTTTGGGTTGGCATGAAGTTGATGGCTTTGTTTTTCCCAAAGGCCACGCTTAGAAAACAATTGTTGTTACAGTATGTTTGCTTCTGCACTATGCCTCCATTAGCTTCCCTTGACAGGTTGTTGGAAAAGCATGTCATGAATGAAATAATAATGAAAAAAAATTCTCCACACATTTCTGTGGTAAATAGTAATTTAGTTCGCCAGGTGTCAGACTGACAGAGTGATGCAATAGGATCGAAACACCTTGTTTTGTCAATCTACTGTTTTTCTGTTCTCTCTCTCTCTCTCTCTCTCTCTCTCTCTCTCTCTCTCTCTCTCTCTCTCTCTCTCTCTCTCTACTGTTTTTCTCAGCCTCCTCAAGTGGGAATAAGGTTAGCCCTGCCAGAATATGGATATCATTTTTTCTTCTGGCATGGATAACCACTCATTGGATTAAATAGTAATGATTGCTGTAATGTGTTTTGGTTTCTGTGCTTGACCTCTGTTATGTATGTGTGCTTGTGTGTGTGTGTGTGTGTGTGTGTGTGTGTGTGTGTGTGTGTGTGTGTGTGTGTGTGTGTGTGCACAGATTACAGGTGGCTGTATCCACAGTGTCCAGGGCCTGAGTGGAGCTCCATGTGCCGTGGCTGCTGTGAGTATGAGCTGATTCGCTGCAAATGTCCTCTGAATGGGGCACCTGTGGGCTACGCCGTGCCCTGCTGCCGCAACGCCATCAACGAGTGTGACCCCTGCATTATACACCCAGGTATACACACACACACATACACACACACACACACACACACACACACACACACACACACACACACACTCACTCTCTCACACACACACACACACACACACACACACACACACACACACAGACAAATTCTGTATCTCAAGCACACACATATGCCACACACACACACACACACACACACACACACACACACACACACACACATGCACATTCCTTCTCAATCTCAAACCAACACAAACAGCCTGTTTCCACTGAATTTCCCTATAAGCCAATTAGAAATGTCTGTTTCTTGCTGCCCTACTTACAACTTTTTTCTGTAAGACAAGGGGAATCTTAATAAGTCCTAAATTGTACGTTGTTTGTGAGTAATTTAAAGTTGTAATTGTGGTTCTCTTCCTGCGTATTGTTTTTTTTTTTCTTTTTATGGGAACAGGAGTGAGAAAACACAGCTGGAAATCTATAACCCGTCTTGTCAAAGTTTACACGAGATCCTCTCGCATACACACCTTTGTGTTCCGTACAACACCTGGACTTAAATACACAAAAACACACACCATCACATACACATTCACACACACACACACACACACACACACACACACACACACACACACACACACACACACACACACACACGCACGCACGCACAGAAACACATGCCTATTCACATGCACACACACACACACACACACACACACACACACACACACACACACACAATCTTACCCTTTTTTGGCATAACAAAAAAACAGATGTTCATAATCAAATGCATACCTGAAGAAGTGTCTTCGCAGCAAGTACCCTAAAAATCTCCCCTCGTAAATCTGTATGTTCTCATGCACTGTGTGTCTATGTGTCTGTGTGTCTCCATACCCCTTCCCCAAACCCTGAAATGTTGACATTTATGCCCGTCATGATATTTGCGTGCCTCTGCACTGCTTGTATTTCTCGGTTCCATTGACAGACCACCATGAATAGGCTGCTTCAGTAGTGATTGGGTGAATGCATGCCTGTCTTGGTGCATATGTTAGGTCTGTTCTCTAAAGCCTCTACTGAAAGGGGCCTGATGAGTTTTGCAGCTCACATTCACTGGAAGAATTCAGGTGCTGCAGGGCTTCCATGAGCAGTTATTTGGCCAGACTTGAGACTTTATATGTCACACCTTCACCCAGTATAATATTCTCTCTCTCTCTCTCTCTCTCTCTCTCTCTCTCTCTCTCTCTCTCTCTCTCTCTCTCTCAGTATTGCTAGCTAGCTAGCTATTTTACATTTCTGGCTTGCTCAGTATTCCTAGCTATATCACATTTCTAGCTAGTTAGCTATATTTATCTACTACATGAACTGCATTGCTATCTACAGCATAGCTGGGTTGTCATTGTGAAACACAGTTTCTTAACAAGTTTCTCTCTCTGTACATACCTACCTATCTTAGTCTCTTATTTTGGTTTACCCTCTGCAGGCTGCAGTATTTTTGAGAACTGCAAACGGTGCCATAACGGAACGTGGGGACCCAGAGATGACTTCTTCATCCGGGGGAAGTACTGCTCTGAGTGCCGGCCTGGGTGGTCAGGAGGAGATTGCATGAGTGAGTTCTTGTCTGGTCTTTCCTTGCTGGAATCACTGACATACCGCTGCACCATTTGTGGCTAAAGGTTATGATAACACCAGCCTGGTGATTGCCAAACTAAAATCACAAGTGATATGTAGTCTGGACACCCACCTATTGCTTTTCTCGTAGCAAAAGTGTCGTTTACGATTGTCCAGAGCCAATTATTGGGCACTACGAATATCTATTATAGCGTCTGTACATATGTCAGAGCCAATACCAGTGCCACCACGTGGCGTGAAATGCAATTGAGGGCCGTGCTAGTCCCTTTTTGTTCTGTGTTTGGATATCGAAAGCAGGTGAGAAAATTGACCACCATGTTGTTTTGCAGAGTGAAATAAAGTTTGGGATGATACAGTTTACTTTGAGTAAGATTGAGAGCCCAAAGGAGCATGGGAACTTCCAGGCTATGATAACACACTCGTTCTCAGTATGTCAGGAAAATGTCACTGTCCATTGTTTTTTGGGAATCACCAATCATCAATCTGCAATGGTCATTTGATATTACGAACCTGCAATGTTATTGCCTGATAAAAGTGCGTAACAAGTGGTCCCTTGTACACAGTAAAAAAAATGTTTGTCATCTTGATATTTACTATTTAGTCGAGATGACTAAGATTCACCACTGTTGTTCAAACAACATTGCAATAACATTTAATACAACTATATATATACATTACTGCTACATACACATATACGTTACTTCTAAATCACAAGTTCACTCGTCTCAAAGGTAAATAAAGTGCATTTTGTTGAGTACCATAAACTTTGACTTTTACTGTAAGCCAGGTTACTTCTTTTTCATGTTTATTTGGATATAATTTTTGAACTTCTGAACTTCTCCATTGCAGTTGCTCAACAAACCCAATATCTTTTTTTGTGGCTCACAAATGTCATGCTCATAGGCTACGTATAGAACAATAATTTCTTGGAATTGATATATATTTTATATCCTAAGCATGCCAAATTCATAAGTGCCCCTATAAATCAGACCTGAACTGCGTGAGAAGAAGTTGGAGGTTTGTCTGTTTGGCACACAAAAACATGTACCAACAATGTCAAGGAAGACTTACAGATGGCATATTTAAATGTGTCTATCACTATATCCCTCTATACCATATCAATCAGTTATCAGTGGTCTTTCCAAAACAACAATTTGGGTAAATGATTCCGGAAAGCTCTGTGCCCCCAAACCAGACAGCTATCTCCCAACCATCTGGTACATGTTGCAAGAATATCTGTCTACAAGAGCATATAACTATACACCTGGCGGCTGATGGCACCAAGCATCAACAAGTTTAATGCACATTTTAGGTCATGCCAAATGTTATGCCAATCAGATGTGGTATTGTCTCAGTGTTATATGCAAATAATGACATCGCTAAGGTCAGATAACATCATCCATTGGCTCTCAGTATAATTATGTACAGACTTACTTCACACACAAACACACACACGTACACACACGTACACACACATACACGCACACACACACACACACACACACACACACACACACACACACACACACACACACACACACACACACACACATTTCCCAGTCTTACAAGACATAAACGGGCTCTGAATCTCCCTAGAAACCAATTTGAAACTCATCTTTTTGATACTAATTTTTGTTATTTCTTTTTTTCTTTCTTTCTTTCTTTCTTTCTTTATATATTTACTTATTTATTTATTGTAAGGCAAGGGAATCTTATCCTGTATTCAGATACTTACTGATATCTTGTTTGGTGTGACTTATGTCACCTCTTCATTGGTTGAGTGTGCTGTGAAGTGAGTGTGCCTGCTCTATGTCTCTGCTGTCTGTGTGTCAGAGTGTGGTGGGGTGCTGAGGAAGCGGCAGGGCCACATTGTGCTGGAGGCCTACCCAAACAACGCCCGCTGCGAGTGGACACTACAGGTCGATCGCCCCTTCACCATCGAGTTCAGGTGACCACACACCACACCACACCACACCACACCACACCACACAGTACATACAGTACTTCTCCTCTCTACCCAGTACAACCCAGTACTGATTGATGTGATTGTGTCTGTGGTCACACAGTTATAATTTGTGTTCATCAGATCTTCAAGTATCTTCTTATGAAGACGTCTTTTGTGATTAACTTTTTTTTTTTGTTAGAAAGCGGCTGTACTGACAGCTGTTTTGTTGCTGATGACTCCTATACTATGTTCAAATCTGCCAAAGCCATTGTACTGTGTTGCTCTAAATAAGTCTGCATGCTATCAGAGGCTCTGTTGTGGTAATCCCTCTGCGGGTTAAAATGCTTTAGAAATCCAGCACCCGTGCTGAAAACCGATTTGCACCTGGTTAGCCCCCTTTTGGGCAGCATCCATCAAACCCCATTAGTTTTCATTTTCGGTGACAAGCTCCGTAGTTCCATCAAATTGGAGACACGGATCGATGGCGTTCCAAGCCTCAGATAGAAATCCAAAGCAGAACTCCGGGTGAAGTCTCTGCCCAGCTCCAACAAAGGACTCCCTCTCCTATATTACATATTAAACTATTATGGAGCACTTTGTGTGTGTGTGTGTGTGTGTGTGTGTGTGTGTGTGTGTGTGTGTGTGTGTGTGTGTGCGTGTGTGCGTGTGTGTGTGTATGTGTGACAGTTTTTGGCTTGTGGTTACATTGTGTATATTTAGTTTGCCTAAGGATAAATACTTGTGTGATAGTAATTATAGCAATTTCCCTATGATCATAATCGGAGGCATTTCAAAAACCACTGACACACTAATCCAAAATGCTTCAGTCAAAGACTCCATACAAACCATATAGAAAAATACACCCCCTCTAGCAATGCATAAAAGCTTCAGTCCCGCCCAAAGAGGCTTTCAAGTACAGTATGATGGCACGGGCTTACTATAACACAAAGTAATTAATTGGCCCATAAATAATCCTTAATATTACTTTTGGATATTTTACGGCAAGCATGCCATGGAGACCATAAATATAACAAGGGCCCTTTTTAGCTAAGGCCTCTTATTCACGGAGCTAATGGAAAGTTATGGGTTTTGGCATGAGACTATGGGGCCTAACTGGCATCAGATTTACACGTTTAAGACCTTTGGCTTGCGTTAGTGAATGTTGTAATGGCTACCCGTACACAATGTCTCATCTGAGCTGTACCCTCACAACCACACAGACACACACACACACACACACACACACACACACACACACACACACACACACACACACACACACACACACACACACACACACACACAAAGAGAGAGAGACACTCACACACCCTTTTCAACATCACCCCCCTTACACCCACTCACTGCCTTGCTCCCCTGCACAATCTCAAAATACACACCCTCACACTTACTCACACGAATCGACCTACACCCACAAAATACCAACCCACAGCGGCTCCATCCAACCCACACAGCACTATTACACCCAGCCACCCAGCCAGGCTCATTCAACCAAACCCTCAGAGAGAGAGAGAGAGAGAGAGAGAGAGAGAGAGAGAGAGAGAGAGAGAGAGAGAGAGAGAGAGAGGGGAATACAGAACAGAGGGGGTGAGGGGTTGTCAGAGATTAATGACAGACTATATGAGGTTATATTTAACCCTCTTTAAGCTTTAGCCATATGCAGTCACAGTACATATAGTGGAACACCTGTATCCACACCCTGCCCCCTCCACCCTCCAAACCCAATCCCAGTCCACACCAGCAGAGCCCATCCATAAACAAACCCACCCACTACTCTTATAGCTTCAAAGTATCTGTGTTCTCTTCCAACTTTAGAACCATCCGTCCGCAGCTGGATGATCTTAACCACAGAAGAATCCTGTATATGAACAGCCAAGCGTCTGACATGTCCTATACATTTAATGTAACACAGCGCGGCTGTGAGTGTGAGTGCTCACCTCAGCTGCCGCCAGGAATGTGACAACCTGTACTAGAATCACTGGAACATTCTCCTACCACCTAAAAACATTATCATAAGCTTCTCTCTGTGTGTTATTCTCTGGCTCATCTTCCTCAAAGATCTTACTTTGATGTTCTGTGAACTTTCAAGTGCAATCTCACCTTCAGTTCATCACATCAGGAATGGCCTTTCACAGTTCTTTCATTTTATTTTGACAAGTTCTGCTCCTTATTTAGTTTGGACATGAAAGTAGTTGTACATCTAGTCTGGACATAACTTCTCTTCAACAAAACGTCACTGGATGTCCTAATTTACCCCTACATCTTCCCTAATACATTCTTTCTAACATCATGATGTACTTAACTCACACCCTATTAAGATGATATGGCCAATGATGTCATGCAGGTTCTGCTGAAAGCTTTCAGATTCAGCGATTGATTTAGTGGCTTGCTGATCCTCCCTGACATTCAAACTGCTGACATTAAACCTAGCATTACATAATAAATAACTGAGGTAAACAGTTTTATGCACAAAGAGGAAGGCATTGTGTTGTTTATGTCAGACATATGGAATTCATGAGAGATTAGAAAGGCCTTAGCCAGACAAAATTTTATGAACACATAACGCCTTTTTAATGATCATAATTTGCAGAGTTGATAATTGCTTAAGAAAATGCAAAGCACATACCATATGGTTTGGCACTTACGAAATAAGTGTGACGGGATACCCCCTCAGACCATACTGAATGGATTTTTATTCATTTTATTTTATTTATTTATTTCAGTAAAGTAATTCAAAGCAATTGCCGCAAACTTTTCTTGGCTCCAGAGGAGGTGACTAGGTCGGGATTGTTTAATAAGTGAGTTATGAATGGCTGTACTTTTGTGTCAGCATCTGCACACAATTCTCCAATGCGTAATGTGTCTTACCCTCCGGCGGTCTCCCCCTCTCTTTAAAACAAATGGGCTAAAGTGGGCCGAGTGGTGGATCGTCACTCCTATCCTATTATGTCACTCCTAAAAATGCTCATCGGAGTTTGTGGGAAACTGTCCCATGACGGAACCGTATCATAATGAATTCCTGCTTGAGCAGCAGTCTTGCTTTTTTGCCACTGCTGCTTGATGTGTGTGTGTGTGTGTGTGTGTGTGTGTGTGTGTGTGTGTGTGTGTGTGTGTGTGTGTGTGTATGTTGTGTGAGTGTGTGATCTCACGCACCAGACGTGCGTAAACGAGCTGTACGTCCAACAGCGCTCGTCTGCATGCTGAGAAGGGCTCGAGGCTCGAAGCAGACGGACTCCATATTGCTATTATTTATAACGGCGCAGGTGAAGCGAGTGGGGGGTGGATATATATCACTCATGAAACACTTGCCCAGTTCCCAAAATGGAGGTAATGAAAGGAG
>JAODXP020000017.1:25102104-25104604 GCA_027497455.2 Sardinella longiceps | reverse complement strand
ACACACACACACACACACACACACACACACACACACACACACACACACACACACACACACAGAGCTCAGTGGGGCCAGTGGTCCTACAGGCTATAACATTTACATGTCAGTGTAGTGTTTTCTTCAGTTTAGTTTAATGCACATACATGCAAATACACACATTGTTTATGATTACCAACAAAGATTTGTGTGTGTTTGTGTGTGTGTGTGTGTCTCTCTCTCTCTCTCTCTCTCTCTCTCTCTCTCTCTCTCTCTCTCTCTCTCTCTCTCTCTCTTTGTGTGTGTGTGTGTGTGTGTGTGTGTGTGTCTTCCTACTCACTCCTCCAGTGCCAGTACAGGAGCGCTACTGTCCAGTCCCACCTAAGCCAATCTATGGTGACCACTTCCTGGTTTACGGCCCTGGAGACGTGCTCATCGCCCTGCAGTACCTCTGCTACCGGCCCTACAAGCTGAGCGGGATGCAGCAGAGGACATGCCTGGCCAATGGCACCTGGAGCGGCACAGCGCCCACTTGTGTTAAAGGTTGGTACTGACAAAAAAAAAACACTGATGGGGAACCTTTAGCCAAAACTGTGGGCCGGTTGCCTCTAGGGCACAGTTGGGGTTTGAATCAGATATGCATCATGTGGGAGGAAGAGAGCAGGAAATAGAATAATATTTACCGTTCTATTGCGGCACAAATGATTTATACGTTGTACAACAGAAGCTGAGTTTACAACTGCATTTTACAACAGAGGTGATGACAGTTTTTGTTCCCTTGGATTTAACAGTGCCGAGTCCTGTCCCTGGGCCAGATAAGGAGAAAGAGAAAGAAAAAGAAAAAGAGAAGGATAGAGAGGATAAGGAGAAAGAGACGAGCCAAGACAAACATCCCTTCGGAAAAGACACCAAAGACACAGACGACTCCATAAATATGGTCAAAGAGAAAGAGCTTGATAAAGAGAAAGACAGGGAGGACAAAGTACTGGATAAAGATCAAGGCATCCGGATCATCATTGTCAAGGAGCCTGATGATGGCGGAGATAAAAACGTAAGTGTAGACACTGGCAAAGACCTGGGAAAAGACGTGGACAAAGAGCCAGATTTGGAGATACATGTGGTCGGGCCAAAGGATCCGACTAAAGATGTCCCGAAAAATACTAGCAAAGATCACACGGATGACATCAACCGAGTTCAGGAAAAAGACACTGATCTTAAGAAGGACTTGGGCAAAGGTCTGGATAAGGACGTGCACGTGGAGAAAGGATCGGAGAACGTTCTCATCATAAAAGATCTTCGTCCCGATAAAAACATGAGCAAAGCCAAGGAAGACAATGTAAATACAGTGGAGGAGAAGACGTCTGAAAGAGACAAAGATCTAGGAAGGGGTTTAGATAAAGACTTGAATCCAGACAAGGGTGTCTTGGGGGTTCCTAAAGACACAGACAGTGATGACCTGGGCCGGGACATTGAAATAATCCTGCTGTCAGAAAAGGGAAAAACTGGCGTGGACATACGCACAGAATACAAGTTAGAGAAAGAAGAAAACACACAGCAGCGGCCGGTTGCCATAACGACACTACCGCCTCAGACAACAACATCACTCCCGACACCTGAGACAAGCAACAACGACCTGGACGTGAATCTGAGCAGAAACGCCACCGACACCGTCAGCTCCAATGACATCGAGAACTTTGAAAAGTCAACTCCTCTCGAGATCGACCAAAAACAACACCCAGTCGGAGTTAATATCACAGAGCAGTCCTCCACAGGCAACATAGACCAGGGCAGGATAGACAGAGTTGAGGACACAGACACAAAGCCAGACAGAGACTCAGACTCAGAGAAACACCCTGAAAAAAAGCTCCGCACCGAGCCGACACAGCCGCCTCCCAAAGTGACTGAGGATCCTGAGACGAGGAAAGACATCAAAGGGGATTCGAAGCCTGGGCCCGACAAGCAGAGCGTCACTACTGGTAAAACAACAGGAAATCTCCTATTCTTTGGCCAGGGTCACCATGTACTGATGAACTAGAGCAACTCCCTTAAGCTGGGGCTTATTCACACAGTCATTATTTAACTGCTGCTCCCATTTGACATCCCACTCTTGGTTTGAGTGAAAACACACACTTGGTTGAAGCACCTTACACAAGATATTAGCAAATACAAAAATAATAGTAATACAAACTCTTTATACTAATTTTGCAAAAATGCATAACTATTATACACTATTCAGTACTCAATAAATTAATGTGTATATTAGACACCGTATATCGCAATACCATATTATTGCATTACATAATTGGAATGCATAAAGAAAATATATTGACCAAAATAACCAAATAACTTTCAAGCTGTTGCTGTTTCCTTTGTGTGGCCTTGCCAGAGAGGAAGAAGTGCCCTCCTCCCCCGCGTCTGTATCATGGCTACTCAGAGCGGGTGCCAGGTCTGTCTCCAGAGACGGTGGAGTTCTTCTGCAACCACTCCTATGCTCTGAGTGGCACTGCCCGCCGCTCATGCC
>JAODXP020000017.1:25052104-25099604 GCA_027497455.2 Sardinella longiceps | reverse complement strand
AAAATGTTTTTTTCCCTTTGTGCCCTTATCACCCTGCATCACACGTCATGTTCCTGCATCACACTTATTGTTCTTCTTATTATCCATATTTTATAAAAAAGATTAAATAATTTACCTGAAACATCACCTGAGTGCCTGGCAAAAGCAGTTTGTTACCATAAACATGGGCTTCATGTGTGGATGATTACTGTGTACTGCAGGAAATTCAGCTATTTTTTTAATCAATGAAGCATCTCATCGGGGGAGTTTTACTTACCCAGTTACATCACACAGTTTCCTGAAAGCCAGCCAGCCAAAAAAATAACAAAAGTCTGCTTCCTCATTTTAGCCTAGTCAAGCTATTTGTTGTCTTACCATAATATCTCTGTCTTTCTCCCATTACATCTATCTCTGAAGTTCTATCACTTTCCTTGTTTGCTATCTCTTTTAAGCATTAAGATAAAGAAGTCAAGTGTTAAGAACAGACACCTGATATGTTTTTGCTCTTGTTGTTGTTTTTCTTTCTTTACCTCAGGTTGCCTCAATAGCCATTCACCCCAGTTATGACCCCCTGCTTCTGGACGCAGACGTGGCCGTGCTGAAGCTGCTGGACAAGGCTCGTATCGGGGAGCACGTGCTGCCCATCTGCCTGCCCGAGACCACAGGGCCCGCCAGGAAGGAGGAGGAGGAGGAGGAGGAGACAATGAGGGTGAAGCAGGCCGTGGTGACGGGATGGTCTCTGCTGGCAGAGCCGCGGGCGGGCGAGGGGGCACAGGGTGAGGGGAAGGGGTCTGCAGGGGTGGGGTTGGGGGTGGAGGAAGAACGGGCGAGGGTGGGACGTGTTCAGCTGGCGTCCGACGCAGTCCAGTGCGAGCGTCAATACGCCCGCAATGGTATGCCAATCAGCGTGACCGAGAACATGTTCTGTGGACGCCAGCAGCCTGACGCCAGTCCCGCGCGAATCTGTCCGGCCGACACAGGGGGCATCTTGATCCTTCCCGCCCCCACCCCGGTGCCCACACCCGGAGGGAGCGACTCATCCATCCTTCTACAGGAAGAGGAAGAAGAGCAGAACAAGCAGCGTGTCTGGAGGCTGCTGGGTCTCGTGAGCTTCGGCTACGACCATCCCGAGTGCAACCCACAGCTCTATACCGTCTATACACGTGTCTCCAACTTTAAAGACTTCATCGAGAGCAACATGAAATAGCTTTTCCCGCTCTCTCTCTCTCTCTCACTCTCTCTCTCTCTCTCCCTCTCTCAAAGAGTTATGAACTCCTCCACTCTCTTTCTCTCTAACTCAGTCTCTTGCTTGTTCGCTCGCTCAAGTGCATACACCTCACTGTATTAGACCAAGCGCTCAGGTGAGATGTCTCTGCTGGACCTCTCCATCATTCTCAGTTACATCGATTCCTACCGTAGCATAAATGTTTTCTGATGACAACAGATCAGATAACACTGGACTGTGCAATAGCCTGAGAACTCGGGGGGTGTCTACTGGTTTAGACCTCAACCAGCCACTAGATGGTGTCCTCCACTTATTTCAGCAGATGCTTGAGTTCGACCAGGATCATGGATTTTGAGATCCTTCAGGATGCCTGTTAACTTTGAAATGTACATATATTGTAATGTATTATTCCAAATTGTAAACATGAAAAAGGTGTAAATATTGTGTCATATGACAGATGGGTCATTGTGATCTTTAAATAAAATTATATGTGTATTGACTAGGACCAACAGCCTGGTAGTAAATCCTTATCTAGTATCCTTATCTTGTATTCCACACAGTTTTTTTTTTCAGTCAGAGATTCCCCTTACCCCGTTATGCTACTGTAATACTAATGAAAGTCCACTAGATGGCAGCGCTGTTCCTTACACAGTCAGAAAGCAGCATCTCTACAGTCAGGCATGGACTGGCCATAGGGTATACAGGGCAATGCCCAGCAGCCGACGGTCATTTTCGCACACGGCTGTCATAGTTTACTTGTCATTTTCTTGAAGGATATTGGGCTTGTGTAATTAAAACTCTCATGTATGTGCAATGTGTCTAACTTACAGTGTTATTTTAGCTTGCCATGAAGTCATTATTGATGAACAAAATGCCACATAACCCCTGCAAGCCTAGCAGTATTTCACAATTTTGTTAATTTTCTTATGCAAACCCCATGGCAGAATACAGGCAAACACAAAAAATTCATATCATGATTTACATCATTTGAATATGAGCCTTTCAATTTGCGTTATGGACGTGACGAAAAATGGACAAGCTTTTAAGTTTCCAGAGAAACGTATATATTATTCCATTCATACCACAGGACACCTCAGTGAACACAGAAAAAGACTAAATTTAAATGTTGAGTGTGTGTAAAAAATGTAAAAAAAAGTCAGTTTTGATTGGGGTTATTTTTGGAAAACTCGTTATGGACGTGACATCTGAAAAAAACTTCCAAAAACTATACAAAACAACCTTTTTCGAAACTTCAGTTAATTATTTACATTGAGACAATACTTTATTGTATTGCAAGTTTATTCAGAATTTGTCGATGTAGATGACACTTTAATTTTTAAGGTGAGGTTGACTTTTTCGTGGAATTGCAAGTCAACCTCATCTTAGAAATTATCGACCATTTAACGTAAAATTAATGTCACGTCCATAACACCAGTTTTCCCAAAATAACCTTAATCAACATCAACTTACACAACTAATTTAAGTATTTTTCTGTGTTCACTGAGGTGTCCTGTTTGGTATGAATAGAATAATATTTATGTTTCTCTAGAAACTTCACAGACTCTTTGCCTGTATTCAGCCATAGAGTTTGCATGAGAAAATGAACAAAATTGTGAAATACTGCAAGGCTTGCATGGGTTATGTGGTATTCTGTTTATCAACAATGCATAAAAATGTCACGTCCATAACACTGGAGTTGCACACACACACACACACACACACACACACACACACACACACACACACACACACACACACACACACACAAACAAGAAGCTACACTCCTTCAAAATTAATTTATAGCCTGTTGAGAGAGATGTTCTGACAAGTCTTTGCAAGAAGATTTGAGCGGTGCCCGACTGAATTCTATAACTCTAAGCAACATGGCTGTGCTGTGCCTCTCACAGTGAGAGGTTAGCCCTCTGCTAGTCCCCTGCATCAACCATTTTTTATTATAATGGTCTTTGATATGACCTGACCTAAGTCAAAGTCATGATCTCCCAGTCAAGAGATGGACGGCTGCTCTACCACTAGGCCAAAGTGTCAATGCTTACACACTTAAAGGAGAAATCTTGGTATGAGGATTTGGTGCAATAGGCCGAATTTGCAAAATGGCAGCTAAAGCTAAACAGATAGAGACACAGTGGACTTGGTTTCAGTTTAGATTTGGTTTCAGATAGTGTTAGCTGTTAGCTTTTTCGCAAATTTGTTCTACAAAATTTGTTGCACCAAAGCCTACTGAAATATTTTGCCTTGGTAAGAGAGCGATACAATATACTCCCATTTGTCTCACTGACATGAGATCCTATCGAGTTTGACAGCAAGTGGTAACACACCTTTTGGCAGGTGTACCCTAGGAAGGAATGTTATTTATATCTTTCTGTACCTCTCTCTGTCTTTCTTTGGTGAAGCTACCATCCAACACATCAAATTAAAGCTCCACTCCCTCAAATCCCTATTAGAGCTAGTTCAGTGTGATGTTCTGACAAGTATTTATGTAAGTATTTTAAGCATTAACTTTACACACTAAATCTGAACGCCAGGCTGGAGGCACCATTTTTATTATGGTCTTATGACCCGACTGAAGTCATAATATCCTAGGCGTTCTACCACAAGGCAAATGTGTCAATGTTTAATGCCCAACATTAAAATCTTGGTATATTTGGTGCAACAGACAGACAGCCAAATGTCAGTTAAAGCTAACAGATAGAGACACAGTGAACTTAGTTTCAATTTAGTTTTCCTGGGCGCCATCAGTTAGTGTTACCTGTTCCACAGATTTGTTCTACGTTGCACCAAAGCCTTCCATTCTCAAACATTCTCTTATCTCTCTCCTCATTCTCTTCTCCCCTTTCCCTCCTTTCTCCTCCCCTCCTCTCCTCTCCTCTCCTTTCCCCCTCTCTGCTCATGTCCATCATGTAGTGAATGGACTCGTATTCGCTGCCTGAGCCTGAGCCTGAGCGTGAAGCAGCACAAGGGCTCTATTTAAGGTTTAAGTTGGAGAGAAAGAGGGGACAGCAGTATTCTCCTCCAGCTCTGAGAGCCAACAGGTTCTCAGGCCCTGGCTACCTCAAGGGCCACTGGCACGAGAGGACCTGATTGGTTGAGGGGAGAGTGACACAGAAGCTGGCTAGCTCTAAGCACCTGACCCTTCGGAGGAGGGGGGGGGGGTTGGAGTTCAGAGTCATGATAAAGAGTGAAAATCCACACACAGGAAACAGACACACACACACGCACACACACACACCCATCCAGTATGGCCCCACACCCTTCCAGTCAAGATGATGAGTGAACGCAACCCAGATACACACACACACACACACAGACACACACACACACACACACACACACACACACACACACACACACACACACACACACACACACACACACTCACACACACACACACACACACACACACACACACACACACACACACATTCACTCATGTTATCCTGTTGCCAGGTGAGACACGTGAGGCCTATCTGTCTGATGTCCTTGGGGGTCTGATATTTCCAGGGCAACAGCATTAGCATTTTACCTCACAGGTGTGCCACACACACACACACACACACACACACACACACATTTTCTAGTCAGCTGAGTTAATCAGGGGCTTCTGGCACCCAGCAGGTTGGACACACACACACACACACACACACACACACACACACACACACACACACACACACACACACACACACACACACACACACACACACACACACACACAGATGCATACACAGGAGACTCACACAGGATGTATACAGAGATAGAATATGGCACAGGTGTGCATGCAACAAACAAGCACACAAACCACAGAAGTCAAAGATAGAGAAAGGATATAAAATACATACAGGCACACACACACTCACACACACACACACACACACACACACACACACACACACACACACACACACACACACACACACACACACACAGAGGCTCGTGCATGTGAACACACACATACACACATTTAAACACACTCATAATATAAACGTCAATACACAAACACACACACAGACACACAAACACTCTCTCTCACACACACACATACACTCATATCTCAATGTAATTTGGACAGTATGTGCTAGCAATCTCAGCATGCCCCGGAGCAGCCAGCTTTGATGTCAGCTGCAGATTCAGTAGAAAAATCTGTGATTTATGAAGGTGTCGTCTGTTCAGCTGACACATGAAAAGCCTGTGATGAATTCTACGGGTCCACTGGCCGTTTGGCTGCATGGGATTTTTTTGTTTTTTTGGGCGGTGTTTTCTGGCACTAGATGCAGCATACTCAAACATGTACACAAACACACACACACACACACACACACACACACACACACACACACACACACACACACACACACAACGCTTGCAAACATGCACACACACATAAACAACCAAATATGCACACACACATAGTCAACCAAACATGCACACACACACACAAACATACACACATACACACACTGGTGAAGCGAAGCCTGATGATGTCTCTATACCCTCAGCCCCCACCCCACCCCTACCCTCTTGGGCCCCTCCCTCCCATCCCTCCCCCCAACCCCTGCAGCGTTCGTTCCCTGGGGACCTTTGTCCTTGGGTCTTGGCTTTATTGCTCTTTAACACATCTGTAACAAGATGACGGGGCTCCGCTACTACTGGCCCCCTTACTCTGGACATGCCACTATTGGCCCACAGCCTCATTACCACACCCGGGTCAATGTGACATCCATTACTCAGTCCATACCATAATATACCTGCCTTGACTCCTCCCCAGTCTGCATACATGAAATGGGCCATGTGAGAAACACATAAACAAGGAGAGAGGAAATCCCCCTGGGATGGGGGGCTGTGCTGGAGAGTGAGTGTTGGTGGTGGATGTGATTGCTTGTGTGGAAAGGCATTGGCTTGGTGTTGGCTTCGCAAGGTCGGATTAATCTCAAACGGCAACAATGACAGGAGCACTGCATCCACACACCTGTTACCTGACATTGTGATAAAAGGGTGTTAATGTTTACCCCCTGAGAGAGAGAGAGAGAGAGAGAGAGAGAGAGAGAGAGAGAGAGAGAGAGAGAGAGAGAGAGAGAGAGAGAGAGAGAGGCTCCAGTCACATACATGTACAACAATGTCTGTTTTGGTGGTTGAACTGAAATGATTTCTATGAATGCAATGCTATCCCTTTAGCCTATAAATCTAGCCTAGCCATACTGTACCGTAGCGGCAGTGACCAATTTCAAAACAACCGGTTCCAATGCACCAGAGTGCCAGAAACATGTGAGTGCCAGAACATTTTTAAGAAATTGCACATTCCATGGAACACTGGTGAGTCATCTTGATTCCTTTTATACAGACCACACCTTACTCATGTTGTTAAAGCTGTCATTCCACAGTACAGTTGTGGTAAACCTTTTACGCTGCCTGTGATAAAGCAACCAAATAAACAAAGACAAAACTAGAAAAGCGCTCAGAGAGCACAGACCTCCGCCAAGACAATGTGGTCACGGATGGTGTTCTGGATCACCGATCGCCACCAAAATCGAATCAGTTCTTACTTGTCCCAATACACACGTTGTCCGCAGTACTTTTCGAGTTATGTTGCTCACAGACACACACACACACAAACAGAGACACACACACACGCCAAGCAAAACATAACCTTCTTGGCAGAGGTAACAAAAGACAAAGGCATTCACCAGAGCAAATGGTTCAATAAAGTGACTGCAGTAAAGGTAACCATAAATACAATGTGTTCCAATGTTTTGTGTGAGTGACAGCAATTATAGTAAGATGTTAGAGTAAAAGACGTCCAAAGGTATTTTAGTCTTACAGTATACGTCACATATTTGATTATGTCATAAAAGTATCATGTAACAATTGAAAAGGATGGCCTTGACTCTTTAAACACAATTTGCATTCATTAGAAGTGTGCTTATCGATTTCCAGTTGAATATACTCATCGAGAGGCCAGTAACAAAGTCAATTTAATGAATTAGGCTACTGTAAATTTATCAAGTACTGAAGGGATTGGTATCAGAATCATTTTCATGCAGTTCAAATCTTCATGTTTGAGCGAAGCCTGATTTAAAGGAGCTGTGTGTAAGAAATTTACTCCAAATTATTATTAAACAGCACTGATATGCTACCAGACATGAAGGAATCATGTTCATTTTAAACACTGATATAACTGACAGTTGTAGTCCAGCCAGAATATTAGCATTTGAAAAGCTAAGTTGCAGCCCACTAGTAGTGTTTATGTTGTCATTTCAAGTGGTAATTGTGTTGTTGTCATTGTCAAAGCCTCATTATACTTCCGAAAAATGTCATGACAAGGTCAAAAATAAAACAAGGATATGTATAGGAGATGCTTTTGAAAGATGGAGATGGCTGTAAACAATAAAATATTTTGAAAATGATAGTAGTACCAATTTTGGCCACAATCCTACACACAGCTCCTTTAAATGTCCGTCCATGACTGTGACATGATTGTTATGTCTTTCTGCTTCTGCTGTTTCCATCCTTAGAGATATGGTGGAACATTATGTTCTTAGGGTTGTTTTGCTGCTTGCACTCTCTGCTTTTGTCCCCGGCATAATGCTTTATGGTACCGTGCTGGCACAAATCATGGTCACAAATCAAGTCCACATGACCAACGCCATTTTCCATCAAACTTACAGTCAGGTTATTTCCTTGCCCAGTTAGAGCAGTTAGTGAATCTTTATATGAATCATGTTGTCTTTCCCTTGATGCGCTGCATTATTGTAATAAACTGTGCTCCTGATTTCTCTAAGTCTCCCATTCTACAGCTGTGTAACCTAAAAAAAAAGCATCATCTGTACTTTACTTGAGTATTAATGTTTTTGATTGACTTTCACTTCAACACATTTTACAGACATTCAGCAATCAGTCAAGGAACTTAGCAACCTACCAAGACATCAGTGGCTTGCATCAGGGATCCAACTTAAATTTTAAGGACTTTTCAAGGACATTGTCATGCTTTTTCCTGCAAATTCAAGGACACAAATCAAGATCTCAAGATCAAAGCAACAATCCACGAACAATTGACTCAACAATACAGAATACAAAACAAGCTGATAGAATTGGCACATTAGAAGTGTATAAGATACGGACACTGGGAGATGCAGTGACTAGCTTTGTTGACACCTAAGCAGATGATTCTGGCCCCACTTCTATTATGACTCAGTCAAGTTTAATTCATGATGGAAGAGGAGACAGTGGCATATTGCTTGGATGCCTGGACCATTGCTGTTCCCAGGGGGAGCACTCTGAGGTACTCACATCCAGTGATGCTGGACTACTTCTATACTAAGACTGCAAAATCCGTTTTTTTCTTTTTTTTTTAATCAAATACCACAGTTTCTTAAAAGTGTCAAGCCAGCAAAGCAATTTTGCTGGTAGTCAGCTTATCTAAACTGGTCTTTGATGATTCATTTACTAGATCTTGATGTTATTGTTGATTTAATTGGTTGAGCCATCATGCTGGGTATGCCGGTTTAGCTGGCGTGACCAGTAAAAGCAGAGACGGTATCATAGGCAGAGACACATTACCATTGAGATGCAAAGGAACGATGTCAAAGTCATGCCAAAACACGTTTGACTATGGCCAATCTAGCCAGTAAGCCAGCTTAATCAGTGTGAGTTTAGTCTTGTAACAAAACAGACCCTTGTACTACTTTGTTTCGTACAAAGGGTCTGGCCATTCGGTGGTGAGAAATAATTAAGTTTAAAATGACTGGATCAGCGCTTGACTGATAGCCGGCCTTGACTGATAGCATTCTAGCTCTCCATTCACAATGCCTCCTTCTGTTCACTGATTGGATGCAGTAAAAATGGCAAAGGATACAACAAGCACAATCAGACCAGACTTGCACTGCAGGAAGATGACCAGTGACATCACTGATATTTAAAGGGTTTCTCATTTTTCCAATTCTGGAAGCCAAATCCTTTTTTCCATGCACTTTCAGATAAACAAGGATGCAGGATGTAGTAATGTTGGAGTGTAGTCCCATGTCATAAAATGGAGAAATTTAAAATCCATTGTTTAACTTAAATTGAGGTGGAAAATGTATGTATTTCTCCAAAATGGTGGCTTATACCGAGGCAACTTTCACTAGTAGTTGAGTAATATATCCAGGAGTAGGAGAATTGTCCAGGAGTAGGGTATCTATACCTTCACTCAAGTAGGAGTTTTGTACTTCGTCCACTTCTGTACACAGCTGGTGTACTATGCTAGCCTGACATAGCCCGCCCATAATACGGATGTTCATCCATATTCATGGTCTGGAGACGGTCTTCTGGGGCGTGATTACAACGGTAGAGCGTCAACCGGCCAATAAGCGAAGCTGATTAGACGAGCTGTCCAATCGTTTCAAACCAGAACTGAATGCCCCATAATCGCGACAGGTTAAAGAACCTCCAGACCATGAATACGAATGAACAGCAGTATTATGGGCGGGCTATGTCAGGGTAATATGCCATGAAATGAACAGTATTTTGGATACTTCCTTCCAGGCCAGGTTCTAGGCTTTTTGGTCCCTAGGCCAGATTTGAGTTTTGCCCATTTTTTCTAGAAATATGAGTGAAAAACTAAAGAAAATAACGTAATAAATGTATTGTGATGCCCCCCTGATACGATACGATAATACTTTATTTGTCAGTTTGCACTGAAGTTCTTTTTGCGTTCCTGAGCAAGACTCGTTTAGCTCGTTTAAGACACAGACATACACATAACATCAAAGACTATTGCACATGTGGTAGACATAGGACACAGGCTCAAGTACAGACATACATACAGACATACATGCATACTTACATACAGTGCATATATAACCCACATAACTTAAAGACATTACCATCATGGAAGATGGCACTAAACATACAGTCTGACTGACTAACAAGACTGGTTCAGCAGGAGAATTGATGTATGAAGAAATGTTTGAGTCTGTTGCGGTTAAAGGAGGGCACTCTGAACCGCCTGTTGGAGGGTAATAGCTGATATTCTCGGTGAAGAATGTGTGTGATGTCAGTGGAGATGCATGTGGTTAATCGGAGCATATTCTTGTTGTGAGCTTCCTGGAAAAGGTTTGATATGCGAGCCCAATAATCTTAGAACAGATTTTGATTTGGTGTTGGAGTTTAGCTTTATCTTTGACAGAGAGTCTGCTATACCAAGCTGTACTGCAGTAAAGCATAACACTATGGATCACAGATGTAAAAAATAAAAAGATTATCTGGGCACTAGCTCCAAAAGATCTTAGCATACGGAGGAAGTATATACATTGCTGTATTTTTTTGCCCTAGGCGATCGCCTAGTTTGTCTATGCCTAGAACCGGCCCTGCTTCCTTCCTTCAGACAGGCAAAAGCAGCTTGAGGTTTGATCGGTCTGCACAGTCGTTTGATCCATACATGCTCGGTTAGAAAGTTTTACCACATTGTCATGTTTACAGACAGATTACCACAGGCGGCCAGAGCAGGGCCTCCCATTTTCCAGATGAGACAGTCAGGGGATGATGAGAGTGGATGAGCCAAGCTGGGTGACCATCCACGTGATGCTACAATATCAAGATTGACCTCTCATTGGACAGGAGCCAGGTAGGGCCTACACTAACCTGCTGGCATTTCATTTCGCTTTGGGTACTGCTTAAACTGGAACATTATCTCAGTGGACACTCCTACCTCCAAAGATATTAAGGACTATCCTGACAGATGAATATAGTAACATTATCTAGGAGGTTAAACACTGAAGACAGGGGTAAATATGACGGGGTTTAAAAAAAAGATAAATTTCATTAAGGCCAGGGGTGAAAGTAAGCCTATACGCACCTATACTAAGTACCAGTATAAGATTGACAGGTGGTACGTAGTAGTGGTAAGAGAAGAGGGTTTCTGCCTACCAAAACCCATATAAAAAAGTCACATACATTCATTAAGTAAAAACACAAATACCAACATTATGGCTTTGGAAATAAGCAAGGAGCAGGTTTGGATGTCTGGGGATGCTCATACAGAACACCCATATAGGCCTGCCATACATAACACATACTGTAGGCCCACTAAAACTAACTTTTTTTTTTTTTTTTCCTGAAAGTGTGTCGATAAAGCTGTAGTACCAGTGAGAAATTGAAACTACTTTCACCCCTGATTAAGGCCCATATCAAATAACTCCCAATTTGTTTTCAGTACACATCTTCTTGAACTGCGCACCATTGAATACAAATGTTAGTCTATTGTCTATACATTAGAAGTGCACAGAAGGGCTTTACGTCGACCAAACTCGGTTCATCATTCCAACACACAGGAGACAGAAAAAAAGGGGGAGGAGGAGGAGGAGAGCCAGGGAGGAAAAGGGGGGAACGTAAACGCCCGAGAGCAAGTTCGCGCGCAGATCCTCCTCATTCAGTGGGACTGTTGAACGCGAAGCTACACGGATTACACATTACACAGATCCGTCAGCTCGCACGGCGGCGGAGTTCTCCTATGTCCAGGGCGCGTTGAGGGCTACCTACCTTTCCTACAGCTCAAGGTTTCGTAAGCGGATGCAAGAAAGCACAAGGGGAGGAAGAAGATTCAACAGAACCTGCTGCAGCGAATAGTTCCTCCTGGGGTCGAGAGCACAGGTGAGATTTATTTGACTTCCACACGATTCCGTCTGGGTTGAATTAACTATTGGACATGGACCATCAAATAATCCGGTTGTTTCACTGTTGCAACTTTTTGTAAATGGTTAATACAGCACCACACCTGCCCTACTACGTCTACTAGTACTACTACTACTACCACTACTACTACTACTACTTTTGTTAGCCTACTATAATTAGGCTCTTGCTAGATGGTAATAATGTAAAAGTAACAATAATAATGCTGATAATTATATTATTATTATTATTGTTAGTATTGCAATTGTTAGAATTATTGTATCACAATGAAATCTGAAAACCAATAAACTGTAGTCGTACATTAGGGTGTTATATTATGCATAATTTGAAACACCTGCCAGCTGTAACAGCCAGTGTGATATCTCCTCGCGTAGAACATGCTAAGCATTATATCATAACTAACAAAGTTATAGTTTATGCATGCAGAAATCAAAGTAACAGTTGCCTTTTTACCCCTCGCACTCTAACCATGCCATCTGTATGGTCTCTGAGACAATGCATTCTTTGTCACAAAAGTCTTTCCATCCCTTGAAGCAACAATCTGTGTGGTAATCGAAAGAGTCACTGTAACATTGGTTTTATCGCTCTATCTAATCCAGTTAATGCGATCCACCGCGTTCGGTCCGCTCCCCTTGGTGCCAAACACGATGGCTGCATGTGCTTTGTTTACATCGGAGCCGCGCGCGGCATGGCGCAAGGCAGAACGGAGAGTGCTCAGCTGTTGAGGGAAAAATGACATAGCTCCACTTTGTGGAATGAGCAATTCTCCACAAGCAGACGAGAAATTATACCGCTCTCAAACACACAACATAAATGAATGAATACGTATTTAAATAAATAAATAAATAAATAAATGAATAAATAAATAAATAAATCCCAAAGCTTTCCAGGAAAAAATGAGCCCAGTCAGCATAGCAGCAAAACCGTGTTAATTAAAATCCTTACACTTTGCGCTGAAATGTGAAGGTGCTATCACAACCCTCCTGCAGTTATAATTGCCTCCCTCCCAACGCATGTGTGGAGAGAACACACTTGTTTAAAAATTAAGTAAAAATAGACGTTCATGCATGTTAGGATCAGGATTTTGTGAAGTAGATTGCAAGTGATGCTAGAGTAGCATTGGTTTTGAAGTAGAATTGTCATTGTCAGAAAATCGTTTATTGAAGTGTTAAGGATATAACTTCATATATTCAATACCAGGATTTTACGTCAAAGATGCTATTATTTGCGCACGTTCGCTTATTATCTCTAGCCTACATTAATCACACGCAGGCGTGATCTGCCCGAGCTACAATATCATGGAAAAGCATTTGGAAAAGTATTTTTTACTGAGGACTGCTGTTGCTTGATCACAGTGATCTAGACTATGGCACAATAGGCTATTTGCCATTTGTAAATGCAAATAGGACAACCAGTACCACTAGAGTTCAATATTTGGCACACACACACACACACACACACACACACACACACACACACACACACACACACACACACAATGAGTGAGGCAGAGCAAGAGCACAAAAACTGTGTATGGCCTGAGTAATTTGTTTATAATTTTGAGTTGTTGTGTGATTAAGGTGAAATGCATGATCTCTAAGTGCAGTCATAGGACACTGGAAGAATGTGTCCGCTAGAAAAAGGGAGGTGTTCTGTGGCTGTCACTTCTTGCACAGCTACAGTACAAGTAAAGAAGACTTTACTGGTAGGGCTTGTATCTTCAAATGTTTGTTGCCCATCCAAATGCAAATGGCATAAGATCAGACAGTACAGCTGAAACCAAGACAGAATATCCCCTCTACTGCCACAGAGGCCCTGTGGGCAAACTAGTGGCATTTTAATCCATTACAACAATATTTGTTATCCCAGGGCGTGCATCCCCGACACCTCAGCCCCCAGTGAATGCCCACATTCGTCTTTGCCTTGACACAAAAAAGACTGGCGGTCTGGCTGAGGAGGAAGTGGAGCAGTGATAAACACATCGCTTCAGAGCAATGGCCTTAAACAGCTGTGAAGAACTGTTAGTTTAATTAGGGTAGATGTCAGTCAGGGTGGGGGCCTGTTTGTGCAAAAAAGACCTGGGGGGGGGGGGGGGACTATAAGAATGAATCCTGGAGGAAGTGATTGGGCGGGGTGGGGTTATGGTGGTGGTGGCGGTGATGGTGGTGATGGGTGATGGTAAGAAAGGGTTCAAGAAGATGTGTTTTGTGAATGTATGGCTACTGGTGTCAAGAGTGCTAGTGTTAGGACACATGCAAACGATAAAGTGGGTTATTTAAAGAATTAATGTGTTTAATCACCGTTCTAGTGCATAATAGATCAGGGGCCACGGGATCCTTTGGGAATGAATGTGGGATTGATTGCTGCCGGAAAGCAGCGAGGGAGGCGGTGGGGGGTGTCAGGGGTGGGGCCTGTGTGATGGGGAGGGGCCAGCCACCAATAAGAAATAAATCAAACAAATGAAAGTGCCAGGCAGCGAGCCGGAGCATAGGCCATTGAATCCACAGGGACTATGGCCAAAGGCATGTCGCTATTCTATACAGAGAAAGGGCTTTAGCTACAGACAAACCCTTCTCAGATGATATAAGACCGACCCTTAAGATCCTGCTCACTTAAACCTGCCGTGCCGCTTTGTATCTAGGAAGATTTCAGATGGGTGTAGAGCATTGTCCCCCTCTCTCTCTCTCTCTCTCTCTCTCTCTCTCTCTCTCTCTCTCTCCACACACACACACACACACACACACACTCACTTTTCTCCCTCCTTGGAGTGTCTTCTCTTCTGCGTATTCATAGTAAAAAAAAAAAAACAGTGACAGCACAGGAAGAGAAAGGCCATCGGGTTTACTGGTTACTGGCCGGGAAGTAAAAGGCTGTTGATTTGAGATGCACGGAACAGTGGGTGATCTATTAGGTCTTTCCACAGGGTGAGAAAGGAAAGAAAAGAGAGAAAGCGAGAGAGTGAAGAAGAAGAAAAGACAAATCAGTTGAGAGGAGACAGCGTGCTTCTTTACCCCTGCTGGGCAGTGCTCTCCGTCAAGCTGCCCTCAGTCAGAGAGAGAAAGGGAGTGGGAGAGAGATGGAGAAGGAGAGAGAGAGAGAGAGGGAGAGAGATGGAGAGAGAGTGAGAGGGTCATGGCAGAGGACTAGTCATGGCTGAACAGAGCCCACAGCCACAGGGGCTGCTTCTGCAGGCACCTCACACTACAGAATAACAGAGCTGGGAACCAGAGAGACAGTGACAGAGAAAAAAAAAGAGGAGGAGGAGGATAAAAGGGAGGGAATGAGAGATGGAGATAGGAGAAGGGAAGAAAAGCAAGAGGAAAGAGAAGGCAGGATAAAGAGGTGGAGAGACAGCAAATGAGAGAGAGAGTGAGCGAGAGAGGCAGAGATAGATGTATGTGTGTTAGTATGCATGTGTGCGTGTGTGTGTGTGTGTGTGTGTGTGTGTGTGTTTGTGTGTTTCTCCATTCACTGTTTTGAGTGGTAGAGAGTGAGCTTGCTGGCACGTTGTGGTGTCTGCTGTAGCGTTTGAGTAATCCTCCTGGGAACACTCAGGAGCTGCCAAAGTGCCATCCAACTCCTTTTCTGTCTTTTCACATCACTCTTTCCCTTCATCTCTCTCTCTCTCTCTCTCTCTCCTTCTTTGTCTCTCACTCACTCTTTTACTGCCTATCTCTCCCCTCACACACATAAACACTCACTGTCTCTCTTCCTCCTCTGTCACATAAAAGGAATCTTCACTTAAAGCCCATCCACTGTAGTAAATGCAAACATATGCAGTGGTAGCGCGTGCAGAGGATGTATGTATTTTTTTTTTTTTTCCTTTTTCACTCCTCAGTCCGGTTTCTCACGTTCTGTCAGGAGTGCTAAAATCTGCAGTGAGCTGTGAGCAAACCTCCTCCCATGGGCACCACTAACAAAGGCATCTGTTCATCTGTGTTTGCGCACGGCAGAACAGACAGCGTCTCCACACAGCCACCAGCAGGGAGCTGTCGGCGTGGAGCACAGATCTCTGTCGGCCACGCAGCGCAGCCTAATCCCCATCGGCTCGTTCGCTTGGCCATTTACTTGGCATTTCAAAGAATCAATTTGTGTCTGAGGCAGCATCGTGTTATAATTAGGCAGGTATAGCCGCATTTGTGTGTTTTTATGGCCATGTAAGAAAAAGGGAGTTTTCCATTGTTTCCACTCTAGAATGATATTTGATTAGGCAGGAATGGAAATGACTTGTAGATGGGGGGAGGTAGGGCAGAAAAATGAAATATGAGAAAATCCCATATTTTCAATTTATGGCAGTCAAAATAAGTAGACCTAAGTGGTTATGTGTCATCATTTGTATTCGCTAGCTATAATAATAGCTGTCATGCCATCCACATATGTTGATGCATGTTTACTCCATATTAATTGTTGTACACATTGAGGGAAGCAACATGTCGGTCAGTCACACTTTTAAGAATTGTCAACCTACTGACACACACTTTCTCAACTTGAGTCATTAATTATTGATAGCTGTACAGCTGATAACACGATTAGATGTGCCGGGGAAAACAAAAGGCTAGGCAAGAGGGTTTTACGACAGGCGAGTAAAAAGAAGTCAATACTGTCTGACTCACGTGTGACGAGTGGTCCTGAGTGTGATAATATCAAAACTGACCTGGGTCAGGGTGAGAGTCAAGCTGTGTGTTTCCCACCGCTGAAATGATGTTTACACACACACACACACACACACACACACACACACACACACACACTCTCTCTCTCTCTCTCTCTCTCTCTCTCTCTCTCACACACACACACACACACACACACACACACACACACACACACACACACACAGACTCTCTATCTCTCTCACACACACACACACACATACACACACACTCACACACATACACACACACACACACACACACACACACACACACACACACACACACACACACACAAATAAACAAACAAACACATTGTGCTTGTATAAAGTGTAATTGTACAAGACCTAATCCATTGCTTTACACTCTTATTGCCTATGATCTGGGCCCAGTTCCTGCTGTATACACTTGAATTCAATTTCCCAGGGGGAGGGCTTGGACACTGTTAGTGGAGTGAACCATCCTTCAGAGAACTTGAAATGTGTGTGTGTGTGTGTGTGTGTGTGTGTGTGTGTGTGTGTGTGTGTGTGTGTGTGTACTGTATGTGTGTGTTCTGGGAAGGGGGATGGGGGGTATTTTTGTCCCCCTTTTCTGGCACTGATGATGATGCACCACAGAACAATCGCTCATTGTCAGACAAGAAAGGAATCATAATTAAACCAAATTACAAAATCATTCACAACAAGCTGGTGAGCTGCCTCACACACTTCTACCCGGATTAACGACCACCATCCGATACATATAAAGCTAAGCCTTTCTTTACAATGCTCAGATAAACTACAAAAATTGCATCTTGTGAGGAACTTTAAGGTTATTGAGTGCTCTCAAGGAAAACACATAGTCACTTATGGTCTCTGTCAACATTCTAATGCAGCCTCCCTATCTTGTATGGTTTCAGTGTTATCTGTATGTATCTTTTCACAAAAGCTACTGTTAAATTCAATAACCTTAATCATAAACATGTTTATGATGCATTTTATTATTTTTTTTTTATTATTTGGTCACTGTCCAAGTTAACTGTGAAGAGGAAAGAGAAAGAGGCTGAGAGGAAACGAGAGTTTGATGTAGTGTTCCCAGATGGAGCTTTAGAAACTGGACAGTACCGTGTCCAAAACCGTCTTTTAGACCGCTACCCCTCCCATCACTCTAACACCCCTTCACCACCCTCTCTCTCTCTCTTACCCCCATTTCCACTCTGTACCCCCTGCCCACCCCTTGTACCCTCCACTGCCCTCCCCTCTCAGCTTAGTTTGTAAAGGTCTCACGTGGCTGCTTGGTATGCATGTCTGAACTCCAGCAGTGCTCTCTGCCTCTCTCTTTGCATTCATCCATCCACCCCATCCTCTCCTGAAAGAGAGACTGAGTGCTGGGAGCCCCAAACTCGATGCTCACAGCGGAGCTGAGCTGCCCCAAACTCACTTAATCGCTGAGGGCTTCATCACTTTTACTGGCTTTTATCTGCGTGGGGAGGGAAGTGGGGTGGGAGACATGCATGAGAACTTCAGTGACACAGACAATACGCTGAATTCGGTGGGGGGGGGGGGGGGGGGCTGGGCACCCATGGCCCTCCTACAGCTCTTTCCGGAGGGCCCCTTCCCTCTACCCCCCCCTCTCAAAACTTAACCACCCACCCACCCATGCACCCCGCAAAAAACATCCCAAGGCTGAGCCGGCGAAGCACACTGCCCTGTTGTGTTTACCTCCGGGCTTGTCCAGCGGAACACTAAACAATTGCCTTCATTGCCTGTTTGTCAGCCCCGCCACCCCCCTCTCTCTCCCCCCTACACCAAACCTCTTTTGAATGCCAGGGGATAGAAAAGAAGAGGAAACAATTAAAAGCCCCTCCTGAACCTTTCCCAGCTCCCTGGGCCCTGTGAACTCGCCCGGAGCCTCTAAACTGCCCCATTATCCCTCAGAAGCTGGCATGTTCCAAGAGCGCTTCGCCTCAATGACTGTCAAACACAGTGGGGTTTTGTGAGAAACTTGGCTCACCACAACATGCACTGGTTAATTAGGATCCACATTCTTCCGTCTGTCCGTTCGTCCATCTTTTCCACCTATAGCCACTCTGTGAGCTTGGGCTACTCGCATCTGTCTTCACTCTCATGGCCAGCCGTTCCCGTTTCCACTTTCATTCTGTTGTTCCCTTCCATTGACATTCTCTGCTCTTTGTTGTTAGGAAGAGATCATATGGAATTTGATACTGTTTTGACCTTTGCGTGTGACTGAGTAGAGAGCAAGTCTAGGCCTGATATGAGGCACCTGGAGGGAAGGAGCATTTCCTTCAAGTGTTCCCAGGGAATCAAACCTATGACCTAATGTCAGGCCAGATTTTGACGCCATCTAGTGTTAAGTCAGAAGCAATCTCTGCATGGCGTTTTTTGTGGACAGAAGTGTTGTCATCCTCAGTCCATACCATGTAAAATAAGACCGATACAGTACAGCAGACACAACAAGAATTATCGCCGGCATGTTTGCTTTGCCATTTGTTGCTCACATTGTCTCACTGCTCAGGAGTAACTAGATATGAAGAGTTTATGGCCATAGGATTTACACATTTATGTTGTAGGAGGGGATTACTACTGCCTGAGGGATTTGAGGGAATTTCTGCCTTTGTTCCACAAATCTCTTCGCAGGGTTTAGCACAGCAGTGAGGATGAGCAAGCGTCGAGACATGCGGTGGCATTAAAATAAACCTTCGTGCATTACTGAAACTGACAGAAGAATCCCACAACAGTAATGCATAACGTGTAATGAATTTGTTATTAAAGAAAATTAAACGTGATGAAATTATGAGACTATGTGAAGAATCCCTGTGTCTCCGAGTGCACCGCCCCCGTAGCATTCCAATACTTTCGTTGAAGAAATATTTGTATAGTTTGACAAAGCATGCGGCGAAGAATTTCGGGGAAAGAAAAACACGGGCACTGGCAGCCCCTGGGGAAATTCGCACGGCGTCGCTAACGGGTGTCCACTTCGCAATCAGTGAACAGTGTTCAGTGTTGTCAGTTTTCGCTTTCAATTAGACATAGGAAAGCTTCATCTGCGAAATGTATCGTCTTCACGTGTGTGCTGTGAAAATGCTTGTGGTTCTGAAAGGACAGCGGCCGGCATGCTGGAACCAGCAGAGCACAGCAGCGAGAGTCTATCTATGCGGTGCGTTATTGTCCATGGGGTGATTTGTTTGAGTATTGGGTTTGGAGGCTATTTTATACCAAATCTAAATGTTGGTCCTTGCATGGTGTGTGATGGTCATAAAGGCGTATTAACCTGTGGGTTTAAAACTTTAATTCCTCGGCTTTCGATAAAGCCAATCCATAGCGGCGAAATAGATAAGGTGTGGAATAGACGTTATGAAACAGTAGAGGAAGAGAGGAACACACCGCCTGAGGAGAAATTTAAATCGGTAGCTTGTGACATGAGCGTCCATGCTGTAGCCTACAAAAGGACCATAATTTTGTACTCCTGGCTTCTCGCGCGCCACCTCTCGTTCCCGCGCCTCTGGTGTCATTAATCATTTATTCGGTTTTCGGATTTATTACTGATGTATTATTAAACAAAGAAAAATGTGACGAGATGTGACCGTGAAAAAAAATATACCGGAATGCAAATCAACGACCTATAGAGCACGAACCCCACAATTTCCTTTGATTTGTGAAGCCTAAAGATCATAGGCCAGTGCTCTCTTCAGATGTGCAGTCAGAGCCCCATAATGGCGGAGTGTTTTTGAAGACTCTTCCTGGATGGGCATTTTTGGTTTGGTGGATGGACACAAAAGGGGTTGGTGGAGGAATGGACTAATTGTTTATAGTCTGACCCAGCTTGCCTCTGTGAGTAATTAGTGAGGGGAGCATCCATCCTCCTCTGCCTTGTTATGTTCCGATTCAGAGCTCAATGGTGGCCCCTCAACCCCCCCACCCCCTTCTTACACACACACACACACACACACACACACACACACACACACACACACACACACACACACACACACACAGCCGAGAAAGATTTATGCATATGCAAGCTTCTTTCATTCTTACTCTCTCACTCTCTGTCTTGCTGTTTGTGTGTCTGTCCGTGTGTGTGTGTGTGTGTGTGTGTGTGTGTGTGTTTGCGTGTGTGTGAAAGATTGATATGGATAGAGTGGGGGTTGATAAATCAGGGAACATTTAAAGATGAATCCATGTCATTACTTCCATAGGTTTCCTGTCAGCTCACTTATCAGCTGGCATCTTTAAGCCCAGCCAGCTTCTGTAGCATTTCCTCTCTCTCTCTCTCTCTCTCTCTCTCTCTCTCTCTCTCTCTCTCTCTCTCTCTCTCTCTCTCTTTTTCTCTCTCTCTGTCTTTCCCCCTTTCTCTCTCACAGGCATGTGCAGTGAGCTGTGGGGGTAGGGTGGGCTTGCCTGGCTCTTTTAATGAGCTCCAGTGGGGATGGAGAGAGATGAACAGCCACCCCCACACACACACACACACACACACACACACACACACACACACACACACACACACACACACACACACTCATACCCCATAACCGTCACCCTTAAACAGAGGCATCTCCACTTAATGATATATCTCCAGTGAGCTCCTGCAGTTCCTATGCCTTCTCCTGTTCTTGCATGAAATATGGGCAGGGAGAGGAAATGAGGATAGGAGGGAGAGAGGAGGTGATAGGAGAGGGAAAGAGATCGGAGGCCGCTCTCATCAACGTGAGGATGATGTTGGGGGAGTGACATTTGGCCCTGGGAAAAAAAAAGTGTGTAGGCAAGCCACATCCGAAAGGAAGCAGCTTCCATCTGTTCCATCTCTTTCTGTCTCGTTTGGACACTCTCTTGCTCTTCCCATCTTTCCCAGTGTTCTCCCTCATATCTGACTCCCTTTCTTTCTTTTTTTCTTTCTTTCTCCCTTTCTTTCTTTCTTTCTTTCTTTCTTTCTTTCTTTCTTTCTGCCATTCATCGATAATCGATGTGTGTGTGTGTGTATTTGTGTGTGTGTGTGTGTGTGTGTGTGTGTGTGTGTGTGTGTGTGTGTATACACATTTCCCTGCTGTTACACCATACCTGTGTTGAAGCTCTGGCGGCAGTTCATTCTGACAGCATGATCAAACAGCTACCTAGAGGACAGAGGAGAAGCGTGAGAGAGGAAGTACAGTAGGGGAAAGGAGGATGGACTCTCTCTCTCTCTCTCTTTCTCTTTCTCTCTCTCTCTCTCTCTCTCTCTCTAACTCCCTTTCTCTCTCTTTCTCTACTCTCTCTACTGTCTTGCTGCTTCAGCTCTTCAATATTTGCCAGATGAATGGGAATCGACCAGCAAATCACCAACGGCCACTCACTGGCTGGCATAATGGGTTGTTAACACATAATTGCTGTGTGTTTGCTCACATCTGAAAGACCTATCCAAGACCTATCTGTTCAATTCGGACAGTGCACAGGCATCAGGATTCCCATAATTCACCCTAATCACCAGCTCATTACTGCTACAATGAGGTCACCCCAAACAAAGAGTAAACTCTGTCACTGTGCGAAAAGCATATATGACTCAGTCATGCATTCTGTCAGCGTTGCTTCTACAGGAACATTGTGGAAAATTAATTGTTAATGAAAAGAGAAACGTCGGCCTATAGCATGCTATATCAGCAGTGTAAGATTTCTCTGAGCCCTGTTAACTCTTAAACAGGACAATGCAACTATGTTTGCTTAAATTTACCTTACTGTAACAGGTTAGGGGTCATTTGGATGCTTCTGTAACACTTTATGGTTTGATTGGTGGCTGTTTTGAGTCTAGTGTGTCCAGGTGGAGATGGGGAATAGCCGGCAAGCCAAGGCCAAGTGTTGTAGAGTTGTAGTGACAGCTCTGTAGAGAAATATTTGAGCACAAACCTGGAACAAACCAAGGTCTATTGAGGCCTATTCTGCATAGGGAGCCTTTAATATAATTGCTGGAAATGATGAGGAAATGACTTGCAGTGATTATTTCCCAGTTGTTGCCACCACATTGCCATCAATACATGCTGCTGAAAAAGCTGTAACAAATGTGCTCTGTGTGCATATTGTCTGAAGAAATTACCATCTGTAAAAAAGCTTGGGAAAGCTGTGCAAAATTAAATCAAAATTTATCATGCCATTGTTGGGATTGAATGAGCTTCCGCCAACAGCAAAAGGAGTTGGTTTTGATGGAACCATTTGACCTGCTGTGAGAAGGCAGAATAGGCTGTTCAATGCGCTGAAAAGGCAGTGCAGAGTTGTCTGAGTTTATGGTCTTATAATCTACTGAAGTCTTGACTTTGTGGAGTGATTTACTCAGATCTAGCTTTGTCTGATATCCTTTTGATGGAGTGGCTATTATTTCAATAAGCACAAGTGTAAAAGAAAGACAAAGCCAAGGAAAGAAAAGCTGTGAAGTCTGAATTGGCCTCTGGATGTGTTTTTCTTTCTTTGTTTGAGCATGATGAGATTCCCTGCGCTGAGATGACCCCTCGAGTCTCTGAGGTCACCAGTCCTCAGATTGACCATTGATCTTTGGCCAGTGCAGAAATTCTGCGGGGCAGAGTGTGTGCAAATGACAGCTCCGCTGCACTGCATTGATCCACTGACCATACATTTTTAATAAGTCCAGCCATTCTGCAGCTCAAATTAGAAGCATGGTGTTTGAGTTAGGGCCCCTGGAGAAAATGCATTATAGTAATGATAAATGGCGTCAGAAATAGACCCGACTTCGCCAGCTTTGTCTTTGTCAGCACCGTAGGGGTTTGTATTGGATCAGTGTTAACCATAGCCATGTGAATGGAGTAATATGAGGACAGAGAAAATCATCTTTGCAAGACTTTGCAAGTGCATGTCATTAGCTATTGGAATATTAGGAAGTCTGTGCAAACATGTCGGATTTGAGCTTGGCAAATCCAGTGTGAATGATCATTTTGCAGTAGTGTTTTACCATCAGAGTCGTTGTCTTCAAAATTACCGTTGCTTGATAGAATATAGTTGGCTGTGTGAAAATACATAGTTTTTAACTCTCTTGAATAAAACTCTGATATTATAACAAAAAATGTAAATGTAAAGTGAACAGAATATAAAATTGAAGTTGAAGTCTTTTGGTCTTTAAGGGTTTATTAGTGATTTAAGTTGTAGTTCCATGTTTGAAAGGTCTGCCATAAACACATATACCCAGCACCTCCACATCTCTGCCCATGTTGCATCCATCACTCCCGTCTGGGAGAGTGACTGTTCTTGCCAGGCCAAGCTGGACTGTTTTAGATTCTGCTCGTGATCTGTATTTATGTGTGTGTGTGTGTGTGTGTGTGTGTGTGTGTGTGTGTGTGTGTGTGTGTGTGTGTTGGAGAGAGAGAGAGATAGAGAGAGAGAGAGAGACGGAGCGAGTGTGTGTGTTTGTGGGCAGCCTGAGAGGTCCCATGCCCTCCCTCTGCATGAGAAGGGGAACCTGAGATATCCGGGCCCTGGAGCGGGGCCAGCTGAGGGCCCTCAGGGGCCTTTTGTGATGCTGGGCCTGTTAGGCCTCCGCTCTTCTCAGGAAGAGTGGGAAATTTTAGCACCCTGAAAGTATTCCTTTGTAAAAACATTATCGCTATTCTCTGTGCACACCCTCTTTCACAAACACACACACACACACACACACACACACACACACACACACACACACACACACAGACACACATATAAACAGACACACACACATACACCCACAGATACACACATACGTGCAAACAAACACACACACACACACACACACACACACACACACACTAATATGTCCATATCAGGGCCAGTTATGGTGAAACTAGTTCAGTGGGCTGTAGATGTGAGAGATAGTAGTGAGGGTGAGGACTATCAAGACAAACCAGCTTTCGTGACACCATTTTTTTTCCCCTCTGTTTTATCCCTTGACAACGTTTATAAGTCTAAATCGTTTGCTGCATATCTTTCTATCACTACTCTTTATCCTTCATGCCAGTCTATGTGCATGTGTTTGTGTGTGTGTGTGTGTGTGTGAGAGAGAGAGAGAGAGAGAGAGAGAGAGAGAGTGTGTCTGTGTGTGTGTATACAGATGAAAAAGGGAGACTATCCCTCTCCCCCTCTCTAAGCTGTGCTGCGTTGCTACGACAACCTGGAAGAGCCAGTGCTGCATGGCGGCCCCTCTCAAAGCATCCACTCAGAAAAAAAAGAGCCCCCTCGCTCCGGGAAGGCAGCAGAAAATCGGGATAATCGCCGTCGATTATATGACACAAAGGGCTGCCATTTGTGAAAGATTCATTTATCCCGGAAAAGAGGCGAAGGGGGAGAGGAGAGAGTGGCATGGAGGAGGCGGTGGGGGTTGGGGAGAGGAGAAAGCCTCTCCACCGCTCTCCCACGGTGGGCACAGGCATGACATCAGTGGGCCTGAATGGGCTGGCATTCTCAGCATGCCCGCCCCCCCTTACCCACCCCCCACCCCCTCTCCTCCCGCCTACACACACACACACACACACACACACACACACACACACACACACACACTCACCCAACCCCCTTTGCCAGTGCTGCCAGTTTGGACTGAGCGCTTGGCTTGGGCCTGGGTGAGCAGGGGCCACAGCCACTGTTTGCGTGCAGGACAAAGAGCCTTCACAGGAGCAGAGGGGGATCTGGGAACTTCACATGGTCCCAGCCAACTGTGTGTGTGTGTGTGTGTGTGTGTGTGTGTGTGTGTGGTGTGTGTGTGTGTGTGTGTTTGTGTGTGTGTGTGTGCCCAACCATCCCTCCCCACCACCCGTTTAGTCGGCGGGGGTGGCGTGAGTGACCCTCCTCCTCCATCTACACCCCCCCCCCCCAACTTTTACCCATAACCCCCCACCCACACCCCTCCACACCAATCCGAAATCGCCCGTCTCAGCTCTGCCCTCTACTGTGCCACCCTCTCTCTTTCTCTCTCTCTCTCTCTCTCTCTCTCTCTCTCTCTCTCTCTCTCTCTCTCTCTCTCTCTCTGGGCCTGTGAGTGTGGGAGAATGAAGGAGGGACATAGAAGTGGGAAACGGGGTGATTCCATAGGGTGATCCGGTAGGTCGATCTCTCTGGGTGATCTCACAGGATGGCAGCATTCCTCTTGTATTCCCCTTTTGTCTCTAAGTGACCTCGCCTCTGGTTAACGTAGCCTACTCATGGGAAAACGATCCACTATTGTTAGCGGATATCGTCACACATGGCATGGCTCTTCGATTCACTCAAAGCTCAAAGAGTAAAAGTGAGAACACATGAATGAATTTGCTTCATATCCAGTATGACGTTTATTTTTGTTTACCAAAATATGAGTATGTTAGTGTTTCTTTGAAACATAAAACAGGCACTAGGAGAGAAAATGAGGAGTTCAGATGCAAAAATCCCTAAACACCATTTTTGTGAAAACTGAGTTAATGATATTGTGTGAATCCTGTATAAATCTAGAGTATGTAAATGAAATGTTTTTGTGAAAAAAATAAAATAAAACCTGCTCCCCGCCGTGTCTAAATTATCTGTTTACAATCAAACCACTGTAAACGCCTGATAAAAAATGGCCTTTTTCTCAAAAAGTGATCAAGTGGAGTTAGGGGGTTTTGCATCTGAACTCTTCAAATGATTTGGTCAGTGAGTGTAGGCTACATCTTTGTTCAGCCAGGTTAAGCAGGGTGAAACCCCGGTTCCTAGTGTTTGTGGGAATGCATTGGTGCTATAGATGACGCCATTATGTCATCAATTCAGTTAACAATTCAAACTCATTTCACATTCCTGGAGTGATGCACCCAGGAGGCCAGCACAGATAGGGAAGTCTCCACTCCAGCTCATTGATACACTGTACTTCCTGTATGTTGTTTTTTAAGTCTCTCACGTCTCAAGTGTGGAATCCCCCCACAGCGGTAGTGACCTGAAGCCTCCCTACATTATTCTATCCCTGGGAATAGGATATAACCCCCCACCACCACCATCATCCCACCCATCCCACTCTATCCACCCCTAGTCTCTTGCGTCCTGGCTAAATGAGTTACAGAGAGCGTGCCTCTGCTCTGTCGGGAGGATTAAGAGAAGAGCGGGTTGCGGGAGTGGATCTCGGAGCGGGAGACAAGGGGGAAAAAAAAGAAAAGAAAAGGGAACCCCGCGGGATTTTCGGTGCTTACATTTAAGCTGGTCCCACAGGCTCCTCCTCTCTCCTCCTCTCCTCTCAGCGCTCCTCCATCTCCCAGTGAGCTCCTCCAGCGAGACGGACTCAAGCCGAGCAGCACCGCCGTCGTCTCATTGCTTCTGTGGGTGTGGGGCTCCAGAAGCGGCCGTCTGGTTGATTGAAATCAGGGGACGGGGGGAAGACTAGAGTCAAGTCTGAGCGACATTTTTTTTTACCCCAAGGCAGCAAGTGAGAGAAGGAGAAGAAGTTGGGACGAGGGGTGTTCTCCTAGCTTAGGGTGTCAGGTGTGTGAGCATAAACCAGCGGATACAGCTGATCCAGAAGCTTGAGACACTCAAGTTCCTCTCAAGTTCCCCTTTTAACAAAAGAGGGAGCCTTGATGCTGGAGACTTGAGTCACCCACTTGGGTTTGTGGTGGCTCTCTAAGATCTTAGAGTGTGTCTTGACTTTTCACTGGTGGAGTTTGAGCTTGGAAGCCTGCATACAGCCAAAGACTGAGAGCCCTAGGCCGGTAGAACCAGCTTCACTGCCAGCAACCAACACAAATGAAGTAAGTGCAAGCCAGCTCTGAGAAAGAGCTGCTCAAGTCCACCTACTTTTGTTACAATGAGTTCCTGAGTGTTGTTGAGATTTGAAGTGTTGAGTTTTATGTTGATTATTTCTCTTAAGACTACGTTATCGTACCAGAGGAAGTTTTTTTTTACGTTTCAGGTTTTTAGTCTGTGCTGTAACTGTCACTTGCATCTTGCACTGTCCTCTAAACATCCTGGGTACCCACTGACCTGGTATTTTTTGTGTGTTTGTTATGTGTGCAAACAAACACACAAACAAACACACACACACACACACAAAAAAAAGTCAGGCCCTGACCCTGGCCGCGTTGAGCTGTGTTACGTATACGTTCCCAGAGCACAGTGTGTGCCTGAAAAGTGAGACGTCTCCCGGAGCTGCTGTCCGTTGGCGTTAGGGAGAGAGAGAGCCGGCCTCTGCTCATGGCCCAGTCATACAGGACAGGACAGGACAGGTCTGGCCGCCGCTGCCGTCTGACCTCTGTGCTGTGTCTAGGTGGAAGGTCACCTGGTGTGACTGTAGATGTGGCAGTGGAAGTGCACACCAGCAGGGAGGTTGTCTCGTCCAGGCAGCGTATAGGCTTTGTGCATAGTATTTGTGTACGCATTTGACTTGACGATTTCCTTCTGCTGGGATTTGTGATGCTGTAGAAGAAGGAAGGATGACTGTTTTTGTAAACTGGCTCTGGTGATGTTCAACATAGAACTTTTAAAAAGCAATAGAACTTTAATTCAAATGCTTATAAATCTATGGTTTCTATCTGTTTAAGGATAAAGCATATATCAGGTAACATATTCTCACCTACAGAACCACAAGTATTTCCTTTGGGATAAAAGTATCACTATCTTATCGCATCTTATCTGAACTATAAAACTTGTGGAATTGGGTGATGTAATGTTACAGCTCCATTAAAACCTTCCTCCCCTGCCCTTGGGAAATAACTGTAGTAGTCTTTTTGCTGCTGCCTAAGGCATGCATAACATCTCGACAGTTGCATCAGATTACAGAAGGGCTTTCCAGGGTGTGAGGCCAGGCTGTCGGAAGACAGTTCAATTACTTATGTGACTGAAACTAATCTAAGGGGCTTTATAGAGTGAGATTGTGTGTGTGTGTGTGTGTGTGTGTGTGTGTGTGTGTGTGTGTGTTGGGTGAACATTGAGGTGGGGTAGGGTGAATCTGGGAGGTGGTGATGGGGTCCATCTCCTCTGCAGTCTGGCTGGTCTGTGGCCTGGCCGGGTCTGTCAGCCAGGTCTTTGTCAGGTGGACAGAAGAATCACTCTAATTACTTCAGACAAATGCCAGAAGAGGGCTGCCACGCTCAAACACTCAATTATATTTCTCATCATGTGTTTAATACTCAATCACTTAAATCAAATTGAGTAGCTCCCTTTTTGCCAATTGTATTAAGCAGGGCATTCACAAACTTAATGTGATTAGAGGGCCATTCACTGCAGGTGGGCCACAGTGGGAGCACTGAAGTCTGCTTGAAGAGAGAGAGGAAGACAGCAGACAGGATTAATGATTATGTGCTTAAGTGTTGCAAATAATGTGGAAGTGTTTTTGTGTTTTTTTCTCCCCTAGAAACACTTAATATGATATTATACTGGTACATATTATTCTAATCTACTGTATATTCTACTTTATATTTCAGTATATATAAGAAGGAATTTGGTTAATAGATATTTTGAAGATACTACGTCAGAACAAACTTGTGAATAACTAGATTTGGAGCAAACATCTGTCATGCCTCTCGACATGCCTCATGGCTTGCCAGGTGTGAATCCTATAGCTAACCCCTTTTCCCCATCATTATAGAGGACCTAAACCCTCCCCCCACCCAATTAAAGGTGTTTTCATTCGGTTATATAACTCCATCTGAACCAAACAAGCACTGGGTAGAGTGTGAGGAGGGGGATGACTGCAGGGCAGAATCATGTCTAAAGGTCGTTTCACAGAACAGTGGGTCAAACAATGGTTACCCAATTACTTTTATGAGCTCACCTAGTTTATTTGTTAAATGCTTCTTATTGAAGACCAGTTGGAAAAGTTATTTACGTTTTGTTTATTGTATAGAAAGAGACTCAAGGAGCTACATTAATGCATAGCTAATTCTTCAGGAGTTACATAACAATCAGCATACAGATTATAACATCGAAATTCTGACATAAGAAGATATACAGCACAGCGGATTTTCAAATGTAAGATACAGAGTCAAAGTAAATGTTCTTTATGTTCCGAAAGCAGCCGATATGAAAGTGAATTAAACACATTTTTTAGACAGATAACTAGATAAGGTTCCTGCCACGTCACAGTGTCTTCTAACACCTGTCTAGAGGGCTGTCAGTGAGGCAGTGAGAACAGCATCTGTTAGCATTAATGAGGATACTGGCAGCGGGAGACTATACGACACAACGAAAGCCCCCCTTATCGTGTGCAATCTCGCAGGAACCCACCCGCCACCCGCCTCGCACGCCTCCCCCAGTAAGCTTTTGCGTTAAGCACGCGAGTGAATATTCTCATTTGCTTGCGTGAATGCGAGCTCCAAATCTCCCCAGTACTTGTCACATGACACAAATACTCAAATGTCAATCTGCCACCCAGCAAGTAAAGACAGGAGGACAGTTTAGGACACTCCAATACTCTGGAAAGAGTGGGTCATGATTCAATTCAATCAATAAACCTGGCCTATGTATTATTGCCTATGTAGAGGTGGGTTTTATGCCTCTTCGATTTTAGCTCAAGCAGAGTTTTTAACAAAAGATGGCCAGGCCTGGAAATGAAATGTTGGGTTGTGACAAGGTCGCATTGCTCTGCTGGTTAGTTTATCTTTGGAGTGCACATGTGGTATGCAGGGAATGGGTGTATTGGTGTGTGTGTGTGTGTGTGTGTGTGTGTGTGTGTGTGTGTGTGTGTGTGCAGAGCATTGTTTTCATCGTTGCCTCAGGTGAAGTAGGCTGGTCAGGAGGTTAGGGCTGTGAGCTCATGACCTCACATAGATGTAAACAGTCCTGCAAGAGACACTGGTCACCTTCCGGGCTCCTGTTGACCCAAATGATGTACTATGTTTTTCAACTTTGCACCAAAAAAAAAAAATATATATATATATCAGTGTTTTATTTAGAAAGTGACGCTACTCCAAGACTAGCAATCAGTGTCAATGAGAACAAAATAGGTACTGCGCTCAAGGCATTTCAGTGTTGACAACTGAGTGGTAGTGCGTCAAATGTAGCATCTGTTCCACTTAGCTGCATCTCTCTCTTCTCTCTCTTTTCCTCTCTCTCACTCCCTCTATTCCTGTCATTTCTCACTCTCTTTTTCCAAGAGTGGCTCTGAATAAATTCTGTCGCTCTCTCTCTCTCTCTCTCTTTTTAATCAGTAGCTTGTAGTCACCCACCAATCACTCGCCATCTGTTGGCTGACAACTTTGGAGACTCGCTCAAAAATAACTGGCCCTCCGATTCAGATTCCGAACACCACAACGTCCTGGTGCCTCCCAATACTCAACCAATCTCAACCTGAACACGCCCTAACCTGAACACCAGTCAGTCTCAGCAGAATACTGGGCATGTGATGGTCCAACATGCATTAATATTCAGATTTGGCTTAATCACTTGTTCTGTCATGTGATCTCATGGGCTTTTATTTATTGCTTTTACTGTTTGTGGCCTCATCTGTTAATCCCTCATTATGAAGAAATCCCCGAGCCCCTCTCTCATTCATTCTCTATCTTGTCACAGTTAGGCTTATGAAATAGGGGCACCCGACCCTCCTGCACAGAAGAGGATCCACACTAATCACATGATTTGACATTATACTAATGTTTGTCTCTCTCTCTCTCTCTCTCTCTCTCTCTCTCTCTCTCTCTCTCTCTCTTTCTTTCTCTCTCTCTCTCTCTCTCTCTCTCTCTCTCTCTCTCTCTGTCTGTCTCTGTCTCTCTCTCTGTATGCAGTGCCAACAGTATGCCTAAGCAAGTGGAGGTAAGGATGCACGAGAGCCACTTGGAGCCCATTGAGGCCACCCCACAGTCCAAATGTGGCCGTATCTGCGGGAAGCTCTTCAAGAACCTGCTCCTCACACTCACAGTGTTGGGTAAGTTGTCTCCACACCAAACACACACACACAGACACAAACACACACACACACATGCTTTACACATTTCCCCATACACATACACATGCGGAGGGAGAGATAATACGCACACACAGAGAAACAGATTGACACAGAAGAACATTTATCACACATTTCTCACATGCCCCCCCACCCCTCCCCACACACACACATACAGCACACACACACACACACACACACACACACACACACACACACACACACACACACACACACACACACACACTCACACATGACAGTTAGTCACCAGAATCTGCCTTCTAAGCATGAAGTGAACAGTGATCTAATGGCATTAGGAGAGCTGCAGGCTTAGCGAGTCTGTCCATGCTTAGCACAGTCTCCTGAGTGGGTGAGGTTGTCAGAGAGATTCAGCACAGATTGTGCATCTCAGTGGCGTCTGCCAGATGCGCCCGGGTGTGACTAGCTGACCGGTGCCACCGCCGACATGCCCCATCTGTGCCCACAGCTCTTCTGAGTGCCAGGCAGACCAGGCACACTGGCATTTCCCCTGCCCACATTGGCTTTGTGCCCATTAGTGCCCTGTGAGCTCTGACACCTTCAAACAGATGTGCTGTACAGTACCCAGTCACTAATCCTACTTGTGTCGGTCTACCTCTTTTGGAATCCCTCCTAAGCCCAAAGAAAAAACAAAACAAAACATGGGTCACACTCCAGCAGCAACTGAGTTTGTGTCAACAAAGGCACAAATACGTAAACACCAAAGTCAAATACACAACATGCTGAAAAACCTCTATTGTTATTTTCTGCTTTATTTTTTTATTAGTGTCTAAAATGATCTAACATGATTGTGGCAAGTTTCCCGACTGAGCTTGGCTTCAATAGTAAAGCCTGCCAAAGAGTCTCTCCCAAATGGTTCACGGCGCAGAGACTGTGGACAGCACTGAGAGAGCTCAGGAGGAAATGACGAATTCTCACCTTCCAGGAGTCGATGCTATAAAAAGCATCATAAAAACGAGAGAAAAGGACATTAGAGTAGAGTAGTAAACCGCCTGCAAGTCCCTGTGGTCTCAGACAACCAAACAATTTACACCGACCGACGACACCGACCGAATGACCACCAGGAAGGTTGAGCCAATTCCATATAAATTATGTCAATTAGGAAGAGATATGATGAAATATTCATGAATTCAAAATGACTGTTGTATTTGCAAGTGTGACCAATTTGGCATTGCACAATTGGGTTTTGATTTCATTTGTCTTGTACATCACTGACCCAATTATGTCCGAGTGCTGACTGCATGCATGCACACACACACACACACACACACACACACACACACACACACACACATATTTGTGTATGCGCGTGGAGGAACACATGTGTCTTATCCTGGGGGATGTGGGGGAAGGGGGTTGGGTGGAGGGGGATAACAGATAACTGGGGCTCGCACACATACATCAGTGTGTAGGTCATGTGTAGGTCTCTGACAAACGAAGCAGGGTCACAAACGCAACTGCGTGAAACGTGTGTGTTTCGGTTAACGGGCACGTGGAGAATCCAGAGAATATACAGTATGGAGGATGCGTTGGTGGGCAAGCCCTTTTCCTCTGGCATCAGTGTGGGCATCGCCATGGTCAGCAGTGGGGGAGGGGTACGCACGACACGTGATAGAAGCAAAGATGGAGAATGGGGTTTTATGTTCACATTGACCTGTGTAGTATTAGTAGGGCCTACATGCTTTTATCTAAAGCCATCTCGCCGTACCACAGCCAGGCATATAGACTTATCACTGTGCACTTTTCCTGAGCATCGGGAACCTTTGACATTTGTTAGTATTGGTGCCTTTCTCTCCTATAGCCGCACTACAAGGACACAGACACACATAGTGACGAAATGAAGTAGGGGAAAGGTGAAAACAGATGTGCAGCATGCAGATGTGAACATGGCGCTATAGAGGATAATCAGCTGCTACAGGAGCAGGTGTTCATGGACAAGAGTGTCATTAATGGAGACAGATGGAAGGATGAAAAGAAGATGGTGACTAGATAGATAGATAGATAGATAGATAGATAGATAGATAGTCTTCTCTAGTTCAGCAGTGAAGAGTTAAGAGAATGAATGGAAGGTTGAAAGGAGTGAGGTTGAGAGGAGTTGTGTGGAGAGAACGAAGTGAAGAGAAGATGAAGAGAGGAGTGGAGTGGAGAGATTGAGAGTCCCATCCTGGGAGGGAGGTCCTGGTCTTAGCCAGGCTTTGTCCTTCCCCCGAGGGCCAGAGACAGTCTACGGGGCAGCACAATGAGGGGGTTGTGTCATGGCTGGGTCAGCCGTCTTCTAGAGAGAGTGCTAAGAGGTCAGGGTCATACGCACTCTCATCTGGGCCCCTTCTTTGCTCCACCACTGCTTTCTCCCTATATGTGTTTCTCTCTCTCTCTCTCTCTCTCTCTCTCTCTCTCTCTCTCTGTCTCTCTCTCTCTCTCTCTCTCTCTCTCTCTCTCTCTCTCTCTCTCTCTCTCTCTCTCTCTCTCTCTCTCTCTCTCTCTCTCTCTCTCTCTCTCTCTCTCTCTCTCTCTTTCCCTCTGACCCCCCAAAGAGACACATGTCTGCTCCCCGACTGTGAGGTTCGCAGCAAACCGTCTCATGGCCTTAGGGAATGTTGCAGATGGTTGTGTACCGCTTCCACGAATCACCTCTCGACAGTGATAGGATTTGGGTACTTTTTAGACAGGCAGGCAGATGTTGTTTGGTCTTGTTTGTAGTCTCCTTCCCCAAGAGACTACAGAGCCTGTGTGGGTGGGTTGTTTTTGGCTACTCAATGAGTTGTGATGTTTATATGATAAATTATATATTCCAACACCTTTGACAGTGATTTGTTACGTCAATTATGTGGCTTATCTAATAGCAAATAAAAAGGCAGCAACCAGTATGTGTGTGTGTGTGTGTGTGTGTGTGTGTGTGTGTGTGTGTGTGTGTGTGTGTGTGTGTGTGTGTGTGTGTGTGTGTGTGTGTATGTTCATGTAAATGCTCACACAAATGTGTGTTCTGTGGCATAGGTGTGATCCTGGGAGCTGTCTTTGGAATGCTCCTACGTGTGGCCTCTCCAATCAACCCAGACATCGTCATGGTGATCGCCTTCCCTGGTGACATCCTGATGAGGATGTTGAAGATGCTCATTCTCCCCCTCATCATCTCCAGTTTGATCACAGGTCAGTCGCAACACAAATCCCTCTACTGCCAATCACACTCGATGAACTAAGATCATTCTTGTTACCTTATAGTTCTCTATTTTCATTCTGTGTATGGGTGCTTAAAATGTTGGGTGCGTCATACACACACTGTGTGTGTTCAGCTGTGCCTCTGTTGCAGAGGGCATTTTTTTCTACTCACGGGTCCTACCTACCTAAGCCAAATCAGCGGTTAGATGCTTTCTTAAAGCAGAAATTCAATGTGAATCAGTCATAAGCCTTGATGTTAATGCTGCCTGAATGGAGCATAATGAAATGAAATTGAAAGAACCGGTAAGTTGTTATGCCCCATTCACTTAGTGTTAGTTGCCGGTGCAGTCTATGTTGTGTCAAATTTTCTTTTTCTTTTTTCCACCTACAGCGCTAGGCAAGTCTGACCAAAAGGGCTATCGATTGATTTACACTGGTTTTCTCCCTTAAGGCTAGGGGTGTGAGATTTACCACATTTAGCCGCCAGCTAACGCAGTATTTGGCATCGGTTACACCGCCACATGGACACAAACCCACAACTTGCAGAGCCACAGATTGTGAGAGAAGCATGTTAGCTTGTGAGCTATACAGTATATCCCCAGGGTGCCAGCTTTACTTGGATTCACACGGGGGTGGTTAGTAACATACTGTAGGCCTATAAAGCACAGTTATTGACCAGCTAATTGCATTAGATGGGAAACTAAGACAGTCAATTGACACTGCGCCTCAGGAGAATGGAAGAAAGAGATAGAAATCAATTGGCTGTTGAACTCAAACATAAACATTTAGCTACAGGCAGCATCTTCAGCAGTAATTCCTTAACAGACATCATCATCAAAAGTGTTTGTTTTTTTGTTTGTTTTTTGGAAATTTTTGCCTGACAATTTAAACACACATATCAGGTTTGGAAAGGTGTTACAGATTGGTGATAAAAGCATAGTGTCATTTTAATAACTGAGCCATGCCATGCTAACACCACTAGGAGAAAGATGCTTGGAGTATCCAAGTTGTTTCCAAATTCCATTTCCCATTTCCTTATCCAAGTGTCAACCCAGTGGCTCAAAAAAACCCCTCTGTTCTGTTCATTCTGTCAGGACTGTCTGGTCTGGATGCCAAATCCAGTGGTCGCCTGGGCACCAGGGCCATGGTCTACTACATGTCCACCACTATCATTGCTGCCATCCTGGGAGTAATCCTGGTGCTGGTCATCCACCCCGGAAACCCCAAGATGAAAGAGCAGCTGGGAGAGGGCCACATCCATGACGAGGTCTCCAGCCTGGACGCCTTCTTTGACCTCATCAGGAACCTCTTCCCCGAGAATCTGGTCCAAGCTTGCTTCCAGCAGGTAAGGGATTTGTGTGTGTATGTGAGAGAGAGACAGAAAACCTTAGAAGGTCAAAGAAACATGCTTTCTGTAATTACAGATAATGCAGATTTAAACTAGTCATTCATGCGATCCTTCTACAGATCCAGACCGTCGTAAAGAAGGAAGAGATGCCGGTTGACGTGAACAGCACCCTGGACGACCTCCTCTCCAACGCCACCAAGGCACCACCCGTTATGATCGCCAAAAAGAGCCTGCAGTTCAAGAGTGGAATGAATGTGTTGGGTAGGATTCATCTAACGCGCCAGCCAGCCGACATGCATGCCTCCACCCAGTGTCACATTCCATTGCTGCAGCTGGAGAGAGAAATAGTCAGATGTTATTAAGGAAATAAATCAAATATGACAGCTTTCCTCTCTCACATTCAATTAGCATTTATCAAGTCCAGTAGCTAGCTAATGGCTAATCCCCTGTGTTCCAGAATAAATGAATCTGTCAGGCTTTGGCAAAGCTCATTTTCTGTGACTTTTGACTGGAGTGAACGTGTTTGAGTTGCTTGACTAAATGGAGTGCTCCCGTTTCGTCCCTGAATTTTTCTTACAGGCCTCATCGGCTTCTTCATCGCTTTTGGAATCTGCATGGGCAAAATGGGCGAGAGGGCCCGCCTGATGATTGAGTTCTTCAACATCTTGAACGAGATCGTCATGAAACTGGTCATCATGATCATGTGGTGAGTGCCATTATTTGTGACTGGTTGTTTTATATGTTGGAGAGCACGTGCCTGTTCATTTCTTCCTCCACAGTGGTGTATTGTCTTTCTTTATCTGAAAGTTCAATATGTTAGCAAAGCCTATTGCAGCCCACTACAAATCATCAAAAATGAATCTCAAATACGTATGTGGCAAGGGGGAGAGTTTATATGATGATAGATTAGTGCATTGAGCACGAGCAATAATGATGTATGTGTTAAATGATAAGATTTTTCCTTTCTATTACAGTAACAGCTACATTCAGAACTGTCACTTACAAGATGCTTGTGTTTGCCGTTTTTCCAAAAAGATTTTCCAAGAGTTTAATGCATTAGAAACCTACATGTTTATGCTGGTTAAGCTCCTGGGAATGGGATGTGAATGAGCCGACCACAGACTCGTTCTAAATCTCATTTGAGGCTTGACAAATGGTCTCAATTTACCCAGCATGACTGTGGCCTACAATTAGGCTGCGGCACTCTCCAGTCTGTGATAACAGAGCAGTGACAGCATTTTCTCCAGCTTCATAAGAGTAATATGATTGACTTTCCCCCAGGTATTCTCCCTTCGGTATCGCCTGCCTGATCTGCGGCAAGATCATCTCCATCGCTGATCTGGAGGTGGTTGCTAAGCAGCTGGGGATGTACATGGTGACCGTCATCATCGGTCTTATCATCCATGGAGCCATCTTCCTGCCCGCCATTTACTTTGCCATCGTGAGGAAAAACCCCTTCACTTTCTTCATGGGTATCTTCCAGGCTTGGATCACAGCTCTGGGAACTGCCTCAAGGTCTCTGACACAACTAATCTCTACTTTCTTTACTCTCTCTCTCTCTCTCTCTCTCTCTCTCTCTCTACTGAATCTAGAAGCTGTTACCCAAGTAGAGCACCATTGCCATTTATGTTTGACTAACCTATTACTCTGCACCACTCTATCACTTTCTCTCTCTCGCTCTCTCTCTCTCTCTCTCTCTCTCTCTCTCTCTCTCTCTCTCTCTCTCTCTCTCTCTCTCTCTCTCTCTTTCTCTCACAGTGCTGGAACTCTGCCTGTTACCTTCCGTTGCCTTGAGGAGAACCTGGGCATTGACAAGAGAGTGACCCGTTTCGTCCTCCCCGTCGGCGCCACTATCAACATGGATGGGACTGCCCTCTATGAGGCTGTGGCCGCCATCTTCATTGCCCAGATGAACGGCATCCACCTTGACCCTGGCCAGATCGTCACCGTCAGGTAGCATTGTGTGCACTTTGAAGGGCCTCTCAACTTTATGAACAATGACATTGGCTGTAGTTGTGGATCATAAACTTTACTTGCTTTTGACTTTTATGAATATGATATATTTGCTCTCAGATCTCAGTTTGTATCAAGATTACATCGGTAGCCTATCCTGTTTTTTTGCGTTCAAATTGCTTTAAAAAAATAACAATAAGAAGGCTTGACATAGCATGACAAGTGCAGCGTTTACATGTAGGCGGAAAATTGAGTCCCTTCAGAATTTAGAACACTGGTTTACAGTGGAAACAAGGATCATTGAACTAAGCAAGATAGAGCAACGATACATTGCTAGAAGGGCAAATGGTCTGCAGATAGGGGAATTCAACCCCGCAAAAAGAGGAAACATAACTCACCAAATGTTTAGACCTTCGACCTTAGACACTTATACCCTCTGTGTAGAAACAGAACTCACGTTTTTAGATTCTTGTTGCGTACAGTATATCAGATTTCCATGTTTCAGAGTCTGACTATGCCATGTGCTGTTTTCCAGTCTCACTGCCACCCTGGCCAGTATAGGAGCTGCCAGTATTCCCAGCGCTGGCTTGGTGACTATGCTGCTGATCCTGACAGCTGTCGGCCTCCCAACCCAGGACATCAGCCTCCTGGTGGCAGTCGACTGGCTGCTGTGAGTAGAGGCGCTAGATGAGAGATCTTGGGGGATGTTAAGCCTACATATAAATCATTCACAAGAACACACACACACAGACACACACACACACATACACACACAGACAGACTCTCTCTCCAACTCTCACTCTCCCAGAGTACATTTTTAGATGACAGAGACGTTAATGGGGGAAAAAAATCCTTTCCTTCACTTTTTTCTCTCAATTAAATTTTACACTTTCAGTTACACATGTGCATGTGTAAATCAAAAAGTGCTACAACGCTTGCATACTATACACTTACTACACAAACACACACACACACACACACACACACACACACACACACACACACACACACACACACACACACACACACACACACACACACAGTTACTGTACCAAATGCTATATTCTCTGACTGTTTCTGAGCCACATTTATGCCTTATGCCACACACTGAGTGAACCCAATCTGTTCTCCTTCTCATCAGGGATCGCTTCCGTACCTCAGTAAACGTGGTCGGTGACTCCTTCGGCGCTGGAATTGTGTACCACATGTCCAAGGCGGAGCTGGAAGCCCTCGATGCCCAGCACAAGTCGGACGACATCGAGATGATGACCAAGACCCCATCCTACTACGACGACCTCAAGAACCACCACGAAAACAACTCCAACCAGTGCGTCTATGCCGCTCACAATTCAGTACTGGTAGATGAATGCAAGGTACAACTCACGCTTACGGACGTAGAGACTTGTATATAGTCACATCCTTGCTGCATGCACCTCTTTCCTGTCCTTCTTAATCTGCATGTTGTCTGTTTATGTAAATACATACACTGAATGAATTATGTAAAAAGTGTATATATTTCCTGGAACATTTTCTTGAGAAAGCAGTTTTTTTTTTACACATGCTCAAGCCATACTACAGGCTAAATCTCTATAAGCAGATATCTTCACTCTGGAATCGTTGCATAAATGCAATGTCACTGGCTTTGTTGTTGAGAAAGCTGAAGAAGGTCAACTAAACACTTTAAAAGCCATTTTGACACATATCAGGGAGGGGTTTAGATGTGGCTATGTCCTTGCTAGTGAGGAAAAGGGGTCCATCAATAAACATCCTTCCCCTTGGCTCACTCACCTTATCAGGGCTGTGATTAGCTGGGGGGAGGGAAAGACCGTTATCTCAGGGAGTTAAGGATTGATCCTCCACAACACGATGACCATCCGATAGCACCATTCTAGGCCTCTCCACGAGAGATGCGAGGGATTTGAATGATCCACTTGCCACTCCAGTCTGTGAGCTGATTACCATTTCCCTTTGCACTTCTGAGAAATAAAGACCTCTTCTCTCGGGTGACCGGCTGTGGTGGTGACGTCTGCTGTCAGCTTCCACCGACAGCACACACACACACACACACACACACACACACACACACACACACACACACACACACACACACACAGACTCTCTCTCCAACTCTCACTCTCCCAGAGTACATTTTTAGATGACAGAGACGTTAAAGACGTGGAGCCAGAGGGCCAGGGAAGTGATTAATTAGCACTGCATAATATCATTACACTTCCTACTCAACCTGACACTGAGTCAGTTTAAGTCTCTGTCGGAAGAAAAATATAAACAAGAGAGCTCTTTGCCCGGCTCCATCGTGGCCCCTCTCATTCGCATGAGAAAAGATGGAAAAATGCATAGAACCGGAGGGAACAGTAGAAACTCTTGAGTTTTTTTGGGGGGAAAGGCACAAAGACGCGGAGGTCATGCCGATCTGGATCCGGGCGCTATGACAACTCGCACGAGATGAAATGCATGCCATTGGATTCAGACAGCGCTCGCGCCGTAGTTACCAAGGGGATCCATTCAATCAATGATGTTGCTTAGAAACGGCCGCTCGTTCATCCCCCTGCACACACACACCCCACCACCCCCCTCACCCCCTCCTTGCCTGGTCCTCTGGCAGAGCATGTGACACAAAAAAGCTGCTCTCTCTCCAATTCTCTCTGTTTATTCTTGCATGACTCGCATGCCATGTATATTATGTCTATTAAAACAACTAACATTTAATCCAAAGATGCAAACCATTTGTAGACGCCTTGCAAAATAACTCTGTAACAACCTGCATATTAACATTGATATTGCATGTTACTGTTGTTTTTTTTTTTTTTTTTTTTGTTATTTTATATACTTTTGTACTCAATGTATCTGTATGTATCTGTTTGTGTTACGAATATATTCTTGTATGTATTCATTTGTGTTTTGTGGCATGTTGTGTGCTTACCAAAAAAAAAATATTGGCCCCCTAAATAACTTATTTGCGAATGAAACAATTCCACAGCTTGAAGAAATCATGCATCCCCCCACCTCCCACCCCTCACCCCCCATGAAGCATGACTTAATTGTGCTAGGCATGGTTCAGCTCTTCTGGACCACTGCAGATTACCCCCCATGGTTTGGTTGGGAGGCAGCAAATGCATGCGATGTGTCAAAAAGGCCATAGGGATATTAGCATGAGCTGCAGCAGGGCTTCTCAAGCACAGTTCATTAAGACAGAATAATGAAGGCAGCCACTAAGAGTAATGGAAATGTCAAGCGCTCTTGACAAAGCTCAAGGAAAATTTGGTTTGAATTCGTCATCAAAGACCAACATAACAATGCCATTAACTATGTCATAGCAGATGGAATATCTTGTTAGATGTTACGACAGTGAATATCCAGTGGCAATGCATTGTAATCAGTACATTCTTCTCATGCTGTGATAGCAGAAGAATATGTCAAAAGCTGGTATATGACATCTTTAACATTTCAAGAGCGATCAGGTCAGTAATAAATAACATTTATTTGTCATGTCACCGGGTACAAACTGTCATAGTGATAATAACTAATGAATGGATATGGCGTCTTCCATGACAAGTTAATGGCGTGTGTTTGTAACTGGAAAGGGATAGGCCTATTTAGCATGTTGTTTGAAGGGGAGTCCGTGATTATAGTCCTGTCACTTAAGCCACACTACATGCTATGTGCCTTGGAAATGCTCTTCTAGATCTTCATGACTTCCTTCCAGGTAACCTCGGCCACTAACGGTTCAACTGCTGCGGAGTACACACTTGTTGAGGAGGAGCCGGTAAAAGAAGAATAATGCAAGCACACACACCCCCAGCACCTGAGCCCACAAGCTTTTTCCTTATTGGGTGAAAGAGAGAAAAAAAAGCAACAAAAACGGGGAAAAAAATGAAATTCAAATGGAAGAAGTACTGTTTTTATTTTTAGTTTTACTATTATTGATGTTGTTCTTGTTCTTGTTGTTGTTGATGATGATGTTTTCTTTTTTTTTTTAATATTCCCTTTTTTTAAAAAAAGAATATTTAACAAATCATCTGGCTGACGGAAAAACTAATACTAATTGTGAATCAGAAACTATTAATACTCCATCTGATAGTGTTTTAATGAGTGTGCGGTAGCTAACTCTTGCACAATGGACATCAAGGCTTGGGAGGGTTAAGTTAGGAAAGAGGGAAAAAAACACAAAATACAAATATCAAATATCTACCTTAAATGATTCATAAATAGAAACTATATATATGCATTCTGTATATGTGGTTACTGTGACAGCATGTCAGCGAGGCGAGGCGGGGCGGGGCGGGATGGGGTGGGGGTGGGGAGTCCTTAATGAAAGAAGGGTTGGAAGGGGAGGTGAGCAGTATACTGCATCTGCAGCATCCTATCCCCACAACCTTTGACCTCCTGTTACCTTGAAGGATTACACAAGCAATAGCCTTGCCGCTTAGAGAGGTCTACCCCCTTTGGCCAAGCAAGGCTCTTACCTCATATGATAATACCCCTCCACCCACACACACAGACACACACACACACACATTTGACAATAGTGAAGAGGCACTGCTTATTGCACTGAGAGAGTAATGGGTAAGCCCTCCTTACCTCTTGGACAGCTTCCTCAACCCTTGTTGACTACTGCCCCCCTCACCCCTCACCTATCCTCTCTTTATGGAGACACACATTATCTTACGCCCCCCCCCCCCCTCTCTCTCTCTCTCTCTCTCTCTCTCTCTCTCTCTCTCTCTCTCTCTCTCTCTCTCTCTCTCTCTCTCTCTCTTTCTTTCATTCTTTCTTTACCACTACCCATCACTCTCCCTCAGTTAACCTCCACTCCTCTTCTTCTTCTTCTTCTTCTTCTTCTTCTTCTTCTTCTTCTTCTTCTTCTTCTTCTTTGTCCCATCTACTCTCCATGTCACCCCACTCTCTGCTGTGTGTTACCAGAGGAAAGAGCAGTTTTGACAAATCTACAGTACTTTGAATACCGATGCAAATCTTACCTGTGTAGTTATTGTGACCTATGAGAATGAAGATGTAGGCTGCGGCATGTTGGCCTTAGATGCATGTTTGGGACCAAGGAAGCGCACAAATAATCCACATACCCTTCCATGTGAGAAACTACTGAAAAAAAAGGAAAACCATTTTAGAGGGATCTCCTTATAATTCAAGCACAATCTTTGTTTTTTGGCTGTTTTCTGCTGACAAAGCACATTCTTTCCAATTTCAAGGCAATGATGCCTTTTATAATCAGAATGCTGACCACTGCCTAGAACTGTAAGTACAGTCAGTGAGACCAGAGACGAGCTCATATAAAAAAGTGCCAATCAGTTTTAGTCGCTGGATCTGTAAAGGCTGCGCAGAGCACACTGTTTTGTTTAGTAACCTCATGCCCAGTGTTCTCCATATTGGCGTTGAAGAATGTGTGTGCTCTCAACTAAACACTAGCCTATGTCTCTGAGCCAAAATAACTTAGACCATAAAACAGGTCCCGCAGAGGAAGGATCCTGAAAGTGAAGCTATGTGGTGGTGAGGAACTGCCTACACTATGACACCCACAGCTGTGCTGTTCTCACCAGCTGTTTGTTCAGTCTTACAATTGCCAAAATGCCTATTGCCTTTATATATTCATGCATATATACAGCATCTATATACCTAATACAGCTTACATGACATTTAATATATATATATATTGACTGTTTACAGACATTGAAATTTACTGAGCCAAGTATATTTTAAGGGGAAAACATTTTTGGAATGGAAAAATGAAAAGCACACAGGGAAAGATCTTGTCAAGGGTAACATTCCACTATCATTTCCTTGAGAGGTCTTCGTTAGAAAGCACATTGTTAAATGGCTAGACTTGAAAATAATTGCTTGAGCTGCTTCATAGGTGCATAGAATGATCTAAAACAAAAACTACTGTTGTGTTGACTTTTTGGAAAAAGGAAAAAAAAAAAAACATCTGAAGTGACAAAGGCCATTTTAGAAGCACCAGGCAGATTCTGAAGCAGAAGTTAGGCTATCTCTCCTCATAAGACTGAGCCTTGAACTTTAATTCCTTGACTGTTCCCACTGCCCCACAATGCTGCAGTATACCAGTTACACTCATGTCAGCGTCGGCCAGATCAGGGAGCCCAAATCGGCTGAGCTGTCAACTCAAGCTCTTGCCACGGAGAAGTCTTTCCCTCTCAAGGAACCAAATGGTGAAAGATTTGACACACACACACATTACATGCACACACATACAGCTTGTTCATACACACTTGGTTAATTTGAGTGCTGCGCAAGAGACTTATCTGCACGTTCTAAAGGTCCAGATTTGGTTTTTGATGTTCTGTGTATGTTTTCGTTTGTTTGTTTGTTTGTTAGTTTGTCTGCGCTCACTCTTCCTTGTTCGTCTCTGCTCAATGACGACCTTGCCTTGAAGTTGTTTAACCACAGTACGTATGGTCGAAGATCACACTTTTAACAGTAGTAGCCTAAAGTCTAACTCAGCATTCACAAAGCACTCATGAAGTCCCTTCTGTCTTGGAGGAGTCGGGGGGAGTGTTGTCACCCTCTCTCCCCACTGCTCTCCCTTCTCCCTCCCTGAGCTTCTCAACAGGAGAGCTGAGGAGGCACAATATCCACACGCATTCCTGGACGTTCTCGCCGTGTAGATAATATACCTGTAATCGAGTGACCACTAGATCTTTGCGGCGGCCCGCAAAAAGTCCGATCGCAAATCTCGTGAGCGTGAATGTGAGCCTGCAAGCAGCAGCTGTTAGATCTGACTGAGGGCCAGTTCAGGGTAGCCCAGGGCACTCAACACACACAGGTTAGTGTGTTTAGTGACAAACCAGGATGACTGAATATGGCCACTGAAGAAGCGAGCTCGCCAGTGTAGATGCATGGACTTTTATTTTGTTTTCTCTTCCTTCTGTTGTCTTTTTTTGGACCAGTTTTCTGAGAAGCATGGAATTGAAGTGCCTCCTTGCACTTTGTGTACATATTGTAGGTAACTGATTTTATTTTTCGGCGAGGGGACATGTAGAAATAGTTTATAATTGATGTGACATTTTTTGTAATCCTGTAGGAATATATATCTTATATGTTCTTCATAAAATGAAATAGATAGATCAGAAGTGTATAGATGAGAACGTGTAATAAATGCCTGTTTATGTTTCATTTCATTTGAGATCTCTGTTCCTAGGTGTTTCACTTAGCTGTTACATATCCAATATATAAATATCTTTTTTTGTATCTAATGAATGTTTTGAATGTTTGGTCCCTTGAAGATAAAATGTTGTGTGTGCATTCATTTTCATTGTACATAAATATATATATGATTTGCTCTGTTGAATTTCAATGCAGAATGTTCAAGAGTTTGGGCATGCTTCAATCAGAAATGAGACAAAAAAAAAAATTGGGAGACTGAGAAAATGCATCACAGTGCAGTTGCACTAGTTGTCCTTTTGGGGTGATCTTATGTTGCTTGTGGAATGTGGTTATTATCCTGCTATGTGCCAGCTCTACAGCACAGATGTGGAGGATTTTAAATTTATACTCCTGTGTACATACAAACAAATAAAATACGTCACTACTGTTGTCAGCTCTGAGTAAGTACTAACCAGAACCACTTTTGAAGAGCTTGAAACAGAGACTGGGAGCACATTTCCTAAAGAATTCACAAGGTGCAGCTCGATATTATAGATGACAAGTAAACAAACAGATCTAAAAAATCACCCCTGTGTGTCATCGATTCAAATCATAAGAGCATGCTTGTTTGGTTTTGTATTTCCCCACAAGCATCTACTCAGTTACTCTTCGGGCCTAACATTTAAGCAGGATGGAGATATCTTTTTTTTTTTTTTTTGCAGAGTTGACCAATAGTAAAGAGCATATCAAGTTTTACAGAATCACAAAACAGCCATTCTAACATGCAATGTGTTTTTGGGACCTGACAGCTGTCCGCAAACAGCCCTTCACACCAACATAAGCCAATTGGATTTTTAGGGTATGTGACCAAAAAACAAGGGCCAGTATGTAAACCAATTAGTGGCATGCTGTTTGTCATTTACACAAAGACACGTTGAGTTAGCCTGACCCTAGCCCTCATCTCTGAGTCTTGTGCAGACCTCCCTCTGATACTATTTCTCTTTGTGAGAGTCCACTCATCATTCTCATCCAAGTTGAAAATAACTGGGTTGGGACACAGTAGAAAAAAATATATAAATATATATATATATATATTAAAAAGAGATACAACTACAGTTTTTTTTTCTTTACCAGACCTGTGGTATACATTTTCATGTTCATACATATCAGTATGTGTTGTACCACTGGTGTACATACAACTATGATAACTAATAAATGTTGATTCAACTAATCCTGCTTCCTTTGTTCTGTCTTTTTCAAGAACCCAATATCAATGTAGTATCAATAGAATACATGTATATGTGGCCATGCACATACCTGAAGTGCGTTGTGTCTTGTCTGTGTTGGTATTTATAATAGATTTTGATTTCACAAGATGCCAGTGAAAGACTGAGAGACATTTATGCTGCACATTCCTACCTTTGCAATGTACCTAGACTGGTCTTTGGTATTTTTTGCCCTCAACGGTGCTTTCCAGGCAGTGCTGCCTTCAAGGCACTGCACCCCTCAGTTTAGGGTTAGAATGAGGGTTGAGGGGGTTAGGGTTAGGAATAGGGTTAAGGTACTGCCTTTTAGGCTATGCTGCCTGGAAGGTGCCGTTGGGGGCAAAAAACACCATTGAGCACCTAGACTAGACTAATAGACAAATAGACATTTAACCCAAGCTTTTTACAAAATATCAGATATAACACAATTACTGTATTTCTAAGTGAGTTGCAAAAGAAGAATCTACCCACAGTCTGTAAAACAAAAGAAGTGGTATCAGTTCTCTGATGTTTTACAGATTAGTTCTATAACCAGCCCAAATTGAGGAGCATCCATTTGTTTATCTTATATTTGAAAGAACATTTGGCATTTTTATAAAGCACTCAGAGAGTTCACACTTCTGCTAAGGCAATCGGGTGACAGATGCAAAACAAATATCAGATGATGTTCCAGATCTCTGATAAACACCAACCTTTAATCATCTGTTCCTTGACCTAATACCCACATTATCTGGAAATTACATCAAAAAATCTGAAGTACACTTTTTGACTTAGTTTGCATATATACACAAAAATACAATTGGCAGCAAAAACATAACCTTCTTGGCGGAGGTAACTACAGTATGTTATAGCTTAATATAATGTAGCATGTAGTATGTTGTTTGGAAACTGTTTTCACAATGTCAAGCTAAATCTTTCCATTCCACCTTTTTTTGCTATTATTATTTTCAAAATGGCCGTGCCTATTGTCTCTTTTGTCTGCAGTCCAAGCAAAAATATATGCCTCCATCATCATTTGGAATCCATGGCAACCATGTTCTGTCTGGCTGCATGTGGACCCCTCCTTCCCCCCTCCTCCTCTTCGCCCCTCTCTCTCTCTCTCTCTCTCTCTCTCTGCCTCTCTCTTCTTCCTCCTTTTTCCTCTGAAGACCAGCAGCCATGAACACCATTTCATGTTTTTTACTAGACATGTTTTTATTTCAGCCCAAGACTTCACAAGCCTATTTCTAGCCACGATCGTTTGTTAAAGTCTTTGTTA
>JAODXP020000017.1:25042104-25047104 GCA_027497455.2 Sardinella longiceps | reverse complement strand
TGTTGCCACTAACAAGATACTTGTTAGAGCACATTTCCTGTCTTGCCATGGAATTGGCCTGCAAGTTGTCATCCTGAAGTCACTTTGGATAAAAGCGTCTGCTAAATGCATAATTGTAAACGTAAATGTAAATGTGAAGTCTTACCACCGTCAGATTTTGTGGAGACAGGGTTGATGGCGTTCTCACAGTTCTTTTCCAATGAGGAATCTGTTGAAGATTGAAAGACAACACAAAAAATACAACAATTACACAGATGAATCATGAAAGTTAAAAAGATACAACAATGCTAAAAGATTTCAAAACAATATTATACTTTTTTTGTAATATTCTACAAAAATCACTCAAGATATGCAAGCTCTTAATTCTCTCTTTAGACCTAGTTCTGTCAACCATAAACAAGATGGGAGCAGCCGACCCCAACAATTTGCAGGCACAATGTTACAGCAAGTTAATGAGGGCTTTATGCTAATGTGTCATACCGGTTTCATTATAACAGTAAGCATCAGAAAGCATGGATGAGTTTCCTTGCTTGACGCCAAAACCCGTCTCATTCAAGTAGCATTTTTCATGTGGTGTGTGTCGCAGGATAACAATGCTCTGGTTAGCCGTCCATCCATACCTGAAAGGAAACATCGTTGTTAATTTCCTGTTTTACATTGTTGTCTGTCTGTCTGTCTGTATTGAAGTTACAGTTTTTCTCAGTCATTTTGGTACAATTTTCGAATCATCCTCGCTATTTGCAAAATAGTAAGTGTATTTCTCAAAACAATTTGGACAGAAGGCAAAACACCATGGACTGCAAGCAAAAGCCAGTCTCTTTGTTCAAAAGCCTTAGTTCATGTCTCAAAACTAAATATCTGTGTAGGTGAACATGTCAGTGTCATCAGAAAGACAAGTCCTTGTGTCATTGTGTGTGGATAAAACAATCAAATTACTTAGTCATGTTGTCAATGTAACAGTGTACACTTGAGGGATGTAAACTATGGTTATAAACTATAAAGTTTTGGTGATAATTTCCGGTAAACTGTAAAATACTCCTCAGTGCATGTGAGAAACTGATTGGAATATAGACTGGTCACTGTTTGTACTTAGAAAAACTGACTGAGACAAATTCTTTTACAAATATTTTACAATTATAAAATGTATTTGAATGAACTGTGGCATAAGTCCTTGAGATCCTTACCTGCAAGTCTCCATTTTGTTGTCATAGGCGGTATTAACTTGCTCCTGTGTTGCTAGCGTTGCACCCAATTTCTGGCACAGGCTATTGGCATCGTCATATGACAGCTTATAGCGATCATTGCCTTCCACGTGGAACACACCGACATAAGAGCAACCACGTGACTTCACTGAAAAAGAGGAGAAAGAGAGAGACATCTAAATGAACTGCTAGCAAGGAAGTAATTACCCTGGAAATCCAGACATAGGTTACAGTTAGCAAATATGCAGGTTTGTCTGGCCATAAGCCATTGGGATTCATTTGCTAGCTAGGTTGCTAAAACCCAGGCATCGATCTCATCAGTCCATGTGATACAGGCAGGCTCAGAACCATGTTGAGAGGAAGACATAGCTGTTTTCCTTTGCTCTGATTGGTTGTTGCACTATTTGATTATATGCAGAGACATTTTGATGTCCATTGGTGCCTATATTCGCAGTCTCTACATCTTCCAAGATATGACCCTGGTTCCCAGGCAAGCAAGTGATTATTGCTGGTCACATTTGCACAGACACAAAGTCTAACCACAGACTAAAAAACAGTATTCCGAGCATATAAGCGAAATGGGCATCACCAGCGAATCGCTTTGGACATCACATTCTTTAACTCCACGTTAGCAAAGTGATTTGTCATTTCTCACTGCTGCAATAAAGTCTCATCTCTCTTCAATGACTACCCACAAAAGGCCTGGTTGACATGTGCTTAGAATGTTGGCAGCACCATCTTTATATTCAGATGTAGGCCAACTTAAATTTCATCTTTGAAGGTCTATTTATCTGTCTTCTATTTTCACCCATCTTGTTCAATTTGTGTAATCAGTGTAATCTGCACATTTAGGCCTATCTGCTTTATCTCATTCAGGCAAACAGTTAATGCATCATGCATCTTTCATCAGAGATGAGAGCAGTACAAATGTGAAAGGAAGGTATAACATGTGTCTATGCATGTTTAATTTGACAGTTGACATTGTGTGTCGCCCCGGACATGAGGACAGCTTGTCCTGAACACTGCACACATACAGTAGCTGTCTTTAGTAGTCTACCCGCAGCCCATTATGCACACACACACACACACACGCACACACACACACACACACACACACACACACACACACACAAACACACACACACAAACACTACTGGTTACGTAATGTGTAGTAAACATTAAGAGACTCTATACGGGTAAGTTGGCCAGGTCTCTGGTCTATGTTTCACATACAGAATAGTACCCCATTCCCTCTTGCTTCTGATGGGAAATGCTGATAACTTATCAGAACAACGTACCCAAGCCTACTCAGTGGTATTGGCTCTAATACTATGCTGTATGTGCACTAGTAGGTTTACGGCCCTTGTGAGAGAAAAGTAATAAATAAATAAATGCAGGTAGTCAATGCAAATGCTAAGTGATGTGAGGATCCTTTTATGTAATTCTGACATACAAATTCACTACATTTATTTTGCCAGTAGACATGCACAGTTTTAGAAACCTCTGTTGTTAAGAAGAGAACTTGCTACACTTCCTTGGAGTAGGCTAGTTTATAATGATGCTTTCCATATTTGTTGTTGTTGTTTCTTTACTTTTATTTCTGTTTCACACAAGCGGTTACTCCAGGACAGGGTTCAGTGCTAAACACAGGACGGTCATTGGGGATTTCTACTTTGCTTGAGTCACAGTATTTGCTTAACAAATACAAACAGTGAGCTCACAGGCAGGTATATATAAGATAACCTTTAATTAATGTCACAGAGGGAAGTCCCACATGCAGCTTAAGTCTTATACAATAAAAACCAACCATATATCTTAAAAGAGGCCTTTGGTTGTCAGTAACCTGAGCTATTTTAATATTAAGAATAAAAATATAGAGTAAATATAGCATAGCAATGTTTTCTACCAATTCTACTCAATGTACTTCAATTAAAACGTCAGAATATAATAACAAAACTCGAAATTTTGAGTAGCCTGTATTTGGCTTTACTTGGCAGAAGAAGAAGAAAAAAAAACGTCTCCTCTCTTGAAGCTTCATGCAATAACAAGTAATCAATAATCAATATAGCTACTACTTAATACATTATGTAGAATGTAAAATGTATAATGCTTTGAGTATACAACTTATAAGTCATATTGTAAAGATTCACTAAAGCTGTCTTGGCTGGAGCCAGTTTCATCATTTCTGGAACTGGTGGTTATTTTGATCAAAAGGTCAAAATCTTTTCCTTTTCACATCCAAACATTTTAATTTAAAATCTGCCCTACATTGGTAGAGATATCAGCGGAAACCAAACAGAAAGACAGTCAGTGCTTTGGCTGTGGAATCAACTAACAATAACTGTTTTTTTTTCTCTTTGTTTTGCAGTTTGTGGTTTTTACAACACCTAACCAGCACGCTGTTACATACCACACTAAACGGCTTTCTTGTGACCCATCCCTACCACCAATTCACACCAATAAGGTACCGGCACACCCATGCACTGAACACAGTTTTATGCTCACACCATGTGGGTCTTAGACAGGAGAGACCATGGAGACCATCTCTGATGAGCTGCTTTCTGTCACCATAGCAACCACATCCCATGATCCAAAGCATCTGTCCCTCAGGACCCCAAAGCTTTGTGTCATGAGTCGTGATTCCACACACATACACACACACACACACACACACACACACACACACACACACACACACACACACACACACACACACACACACATGGCTGTACCTGTCCACAAAGACCAGAATGCTGCAATAACAGTTCACTCACACAAAACACATACACATCTACACACACAGAAATGTTCTTTTGCTAATCTGACACCATGTTTTTACCAGATTAAATAACTAGGCTCAGCTATTGCTCTCATCAGTGACTGCGTCAAGTTTAGACATTTCTCACACATCTGTGTCTCAATGTTTAGTTTAGTTATCAGTGTAATGTTTGGCATCTGGTGGCCATGGTTACAGATTCAAACCACAGATTGTGAAAAAGAGAAGGAGGAAGGGGGTTGAGGGCATGTGGCGCACAACTCATTCTGACAGCATCAGTGAAAAGAAGAAAGTCCCTGATGATTCAGATCGATATGTTTTACTAATACGTACAAAAACAGTTAAGCCCCAAAATATTCACATACAGTAGGCCTACATGCTGAACTTTAATAACCACATATTTGACCACATACAGTAATAATGGTGTCCTTAACTGAAAGTGTTTTTGTGCACTGACTTCATGCCATGAAAATGGCACAAATACAGTAGCCTATGTAGTGTACCTGTATATCATTCATAAAACAAAATCAGAATCAGATTTCTTTGTGTCTGTTCGGTCTCTTTTTCAGTTTGTGTGCTGAAAAAAAAGAGAACTGAAGACCAAGATAGTGACAAATGAGCCTTGTGTTTGCTGTTTTTGCAAATAAACTGAATAAGGAAATGGCCAACTCTGATAAGGGCTAACTAACATGTTGACTTTTTGCACTGATGTCAGGGTGTGGTAGCCTGGCGTGCGCAACCACGTTCAGAAATGAACTGTGGTCTGGCAAAGAAAGCATTGCCCAAAATTATGGGCAGGATTAATTTAAACGTCTTATCAAATGCAATCAAACTTCTGTCAATGTTATGAGACAGAGCTGGACAGAGTCATCATAAGCTTGCCTCCTTCAGCCTACTTGTTTTTCATTAGGTCCTCCTGATTTTTCTAAGCTCGAGAGTTCAGAAAATTGCTTCCTTGGCCAAACTGACTTAATTGCGAAATTTCATGCAGTGACAGGAAGTATGGGCAGGCCAAGGCTAAG
>JAODXP020000017.1:25019604-25037104 GCA_027497455.2 Sardinella longiceps | reverse complement strand
TGTGTCTGCGCTGACTGAGCCTTCAGTCTGTCTGCGCGGGGCTAGCGGCTGTCTGGGCTAACTGAGGCACGCTAGCCACTGTCTACACACACACACACACACACACACACACACACACACACACACACACACACACACACAGCCTATACATGTCTTGTCAACCACATGCTGCTAAGCCGGCATGTCTTTCTTCCTCCCCACTACATACACTCACACACACACACACACACACACACACACACACACACACACACACACACAGCCACATGTGGTTATCCATAACCAATCCACTTTAACTAATCATAGACCCCTACATATACTCATGTCTACATATACACAAACACACACCTGTGACCATGATCCACAGGCAACAGGAGACACAAAAACCTTTTACACACTGGCTTTCATCACACATCACATCTGTCTTGCAAAAACACATACACACACACACACACACACACACACACACACACACACACATACACACACACATGTGGCTCACCTTCAATTGCATCTGACCTGGCGGAGGCCAGTAATCCAAAGGTGAGCCCGACGAATAGAGCCCACATCCTGGGCACAAAGACTGGCAGAGGCTGGCTGTGGAGACTGGAGCTGCTGGAGGGTCTTGTGTCTTCTCTGTCAGGAGAGGGTATGGTGAGTGAGAGAGTGAGGGAGAGTGAGAGAGGGAGAGAGAGAGAAAGAGATAGAGAGAGAGAGAGAGTGTGTGTGTGTAAGTGCGCGCGCGTCTGAGAGAGAGAGTCCTACGTCCACGAGGGAGTTTCAAGCGCTGGGTATTTCAGAGGCTCCTGGAAGTGCAGCAGACTTTAGACAACTTTTGAATATTCTGCCTGTGTTAACGAGTGAATGAGTGTGTGTGTGTGAGTGAGTGAGTGAGTGAGTGAGTAAGAGAGCAGGCACACTGCTTAACAGCTCACTGCCACGGCAGACGTGGGGGGAAGAGGGTGGTGCCTTTTCGCACACACCCTTCTGACTCTCCCTCACCGACCCTCCCTCCCTCCCTCCATCTACCCCATCGCTCTCTCTGTCCCTCCCTCCCTTCCTCTCTCCCTCCCTCTCAGACTCCCCTCACTCCATCCTCTCTCTCTCTCTCTCTCTCTCTCTCTCTCTCTCTCTCTCTCTCTCTCTCTCTTCTCTATTCTGCATTTGACTCTTTTAGTCACTGTAGTTTTACTGTCTCAGAAGGTGGCCCTTTTCGTTTTTTTATTTACCTCAAAGCCCCTTCCCTCTCTTTTTTCTCTTCGTTCTTTTTTCATTCACTCTTTCTTTTTTTCACTCTGATACCAACTGTTGCTCAGGGGACATCTGCTCTTTTGTAATGGTCTCTGTCCTTTACCAGACTAAATACACTCAGCTTTTCCTCTCTCTCTCTCTCTCTCTCTCTCTCTCTCTCTCTCTCTCTCTCTCTCTCTCTCTCCATTTGTCCATTTCTTATTCATTAATAGTAATGCTATTTAATATCTCATCAATTTGAATGGAAAATGGAAAGAAGGAAGGAGAAGACAAGGGCATGATAATGGGCTGAAATCAAGATGTCTGCCGTGTCTAATTACTATCGTATATAATTTTGGAGATGTACATGTGAAGACTTGCAATAATTCACTTGATATCATCTTATAAATTATTCAAGTTTTAAATATAGCTGATACAATTTCACTATTACATGTCAGATTACTTGCCCAGCCTATTAAGTTGTTGTCATGGAGACCACAGTATATATTAACCCTTGTACAATGACTCAGTAGTGCCTGGACAAGTTAAAGGAAAAGCCAAACAGTGCTTTTTAAGATCTATTCTCTGCTTCCAAGAATCTGTTAAAGATAAATCACCCAGAAAGAGAAGTCTCAGATCCTCAGAGATGTGATCCTTAAAGTCCAAGTGGGAGGATGTCTACTGTATAGTGTTCAGGCGGGTGATATCTGTATGCCAATAGTAAAGATACTTTAGCACCCTTCATCAACTGTCTGCCAATATTATAGCCTAGGTGACTTAATCGTAGGTCTAACAGGTTGCATCAAAACCTCTTCATTAAAAACAGAGAAAATGTTTATGTCTGTGATATAAATTCAAACTACATACCATCATTGTATGGTAAACAATAATTGTGGATTGTGGATCATTGTTTACTTAGAAACAATCATATATCAAGGCAAGGTAAAGTTGAAAACACACTTTTCAAAGATAATAAAACATTTCGAAGTTAATAAAATGTGCTAACTTGCAGCGTAAAAAGGTACCCCGGAACTAGCTTCTAAATTCTGTTTGCTTTGGATGATGCTCAAAGCATGCGTCACATGGGCACACAGCATCGCATCACGTTGACACTAAACGAGATAATGTTGAAGGTCACTCTCTCATTTACTGATTGATCTACACCTTGAACGTAAAACCGTGAACTTTTCAGGCATTTTATGGCGTCACTGTGTGTTCACTCTCCATTGTGGTTATCTTTGTGAAAGCAATAAAGATGCGACTGGCCAAGCTGATAAAGATCAGACAAGCATCATCTCAGGCAATGTTATATCAGTCTCACACAATAATAATAAAAAAATAATAATCATAAAAATTTATGTGATATAAAGGGTCAGAAACCTGGAGACATCCTTGGTAAAGATGCAATTGCAGATGTCTCTCGGCAATGTGAAACACTGTGAATCTCTTTCCATTTTCTATTTTGTGGGCAAGAGAAATCAAATTGTGTGTTTCACGACTCCTGAATTGCCACACACTCTCCCTGCGGCAGAAACCACCATAGTGGAGGAGTCAGGAGTGAGTGTTACCAAATCAGCTAAATCACTCCGTGGGAAAAGTGTGGAAGCCTTCTGTGTCTTCTGTGAGTGTGTTAGTGGAGGGGAGTTACCCTACCGCAGGACTGAGTCGCTCTGTCTGTTTGTCTCTCTGTCTGTCTGCTGGTCTGTCTGTCTGTCTGGCTTGGCTGGTATGTGGGTACTGTATCTGTGTTGACACGACCAGGAGACTGGGGATCTGCAGTACTGGAAGGTTTCCCAGCCAGGGTTGATGTCACAGTCACACCATGATCACCCTTGAAACACACACGGAAAGACATCAAATCACACACACACGCACACGCGTGCGTGCACACACACACACACACACACACAGAAGTATCTCACACATACGAAATGGACACAAACACAAACTTGCATACTTTCATATTCAAACACACACACACACACACACACACACACACACACACACACACACACACACACACACACACACACACACAAAGAGAGAGAGACAGAGAATGAGTACTAACACTCACACAGAGTGAGCTAATTGGGAAATGCCTCTATAAATAAATAAGGTGAATAGGTGGAAATGGGAACAATGTTGAGCATGTGGAAGGACAGCCAAGTACACATGTACACACACACACACACGCACACACACACACACACACACACACACACACACACACACACACACACACACACACACACACACACACACATCTTTTAAAAATACAATGGAAAACACCATGCACAAAATCCAATGCAGAGGGATCCTGCATCTGGCGGGTCATTTCCAATGAAAGAAGCAGTGGCATTTGAGGTTCTTTGGTCTAACTTCGGTTGGTTGACCTTTATTTGATCAGCCATGAGGTCATCTACAAAAAATATGGTGAAACTTTAGCTTTGATGTAAGAGGCAGTTGAGGATTATGTCATGTTGCTGTGGATAGGAGCTTAGGGAGGGGTGTAAATACCAAATACCAAAATTGCCCTGATTTTCTGATGCTGCTATGTGTTTCCAACACTTCTGTGTAATTTTTTTGAAAATATCTTCCAAAAACCCCCCCCTACCCCAAAAATTACTTTTTCCACCTAAAAAATGGGCATTTTTCGCCTATTATGACAGTTTTCCCCCTGTTGTCCCAATACTACATATGAATATGTTCAATATGGTCCTTTTAATGATCTTACATGTGTCATGTTATATCACAGTAGTACTTTGAACTATATAACTACAATGTCAAGGTCATATTAAAGGTCAAAAGGTCACAAAATATTGATTTCGAAAGGGAAAATGTGTTTTTCGCCATCTTTAAATGGTTGTTCTAGCACAATGCATGAATTATGTTCATGATGGGGTCATTCAATGGTTTTCTGTGTTATGGTGTATAGTAGGATGTTTTTTGTGCTATAAAAGGTCAAACATCAAGGTCATATTTTATAAAATCAAAGGGCACAAACGTGACGAATTCCAAATTAAAAAGAAAAAAATATATAATAATATAACAAAATATTCTCACACTTTTTCAAATAATAGATGTTGTTATTGTGTAATAATACTGTGGTGTACAAAATGAAAGGGACTAAAGCGACCAAAGTCACTAGATGAGGTTATGTCACTTAAAAGACGAGTTTTTAAAAGTCGCCAGATTCGGCAAAAAAATCACCGGAGTCGCTACATAGATGAAGTTTTGTCGTTAAATTGGCAAAGATGTTTGTGAATGGCAATGATTTTAAATCAGATCTTCATATTGATACTTTGCTTTGGAAAACTGTGATGTGATGGGGTTTATTATTCATTGACAAAGCCCTCTTCCATCATAACTGAAGTTTCACATGTGCTGTAAAGACAATAGCTTAACAATGGCATCTGGTGTTTATGGAACGCGGTAAAGGACCAAAAAAGGTGTTTCCTATTTGGAGGCTTCTGATCTTCCAAATGGTGTCTTGCCAAGGAAGAAGGACATCATTGAATCGATGATATACCTTCTTCGCCCGGCAAGAGCTGGAAAGGTGCAGCCATCTAGGTCTATGGCGGCCAAGACTCTTGCCTCTGCTCTAAAAGACCACTGGTTGTTGTGCAATGTATACACCATTAGAGAGCAATACATTGACTGCCTATAATTGTGAAGACAGATATTTGCATATATCTCCATCAATGAATTTGGTGAAAATTAACTGTTATTCCAAATATAGCTACAGTATTCATTTCAACTTACAACTAGCTTAGTTCAAATCCTAGGGAAATCTGACAATAAGTCAAATATGAAAGTTTCTCAAACATTTATTCAGCAAAATGAGCATGCAGGGGGTCAGCTCTATGTTCCCACAGCCCTATGCTCCCACAACCCTATGTTCCCACATTTCTTAGGAAATTTGGGAAATTGGACCCTATGTTCCCACAGCCCCATGCTCTCACATTACAATGATTAAAAAAAAAACCTAGACCCTATTTTCCCACAGCAATATGTTCCGATAAGGGCATATTTACACCAACACAGGTAATATTTATCCAGTTAGCCCTTCCGTTCACATTAGAATGGAGAATTCTGAAACTGATTCCAAAAATGATTGCTGAGGACGATTTCAAAAATGATCACTGAGGTGGATGAATATAAGATTGTTGTGGAATGTGGATGCAAAACTAAATCCCACTACCTGGAAGGCACCATTGAGAGCAAATAATACCAAAGATTGAATCTTGCTTGAACTTACATAGGGGGTCTACCAGGCAGGGGTAGAAAGGTGGGTCTATAGTACCTAACTTTGAAGAAAGAAAGAAAAAATATATAGGGCTGTGGGAACATAGAGTTGTGGGAACATAGAGCTGTGGGAACATAGACACGCTACCGCATGCAGCATACAATAGCTAAAATGTAGGCCTAGTAGCAAATAAATGTCAAAGTCCTTCTAAGTGTCTCTGTAATGTCCATCAATGTAGGACAAATCAAATCTGGCATAGGCTAATTTATATTTCACAGTTCAGATCCCAAACTCTGTGAATTGTCTTACCCAGAAATTTGCTGAATCAGACTAGCCTACCTATACTTTCAGATAAATCTTTAATCCCTGTGACCATAATGACACTTTGAAGTACCAACTTAAAGTCCATGATCAGTTCAAGTGGTGTAAAAAGATAATTTTACAAGTAGTAACCTTGACCTTGAAAATATTCACATGACATGGCCTACCACATACAGTAAGTAGACAAACTAATTAACCTTTCTACACTGAAACTGCAAAAATAGCCATTTAAACCATTTATGTGACCTTTGACCTTTAATAGCACTTACACTACACATTTTGCTGTTCACTTACAGAATGGTAGGGCTCATAAAATACCATCATTAATATATCTCTACTCTGTACTTCATAAAACACGAGCAACCTTGGAAAATTGGCTGAAAATAAGCATTTCAGATCATATTGACGACCTTTGACCTTGAGTATGACCTTGAAATTTGACCTTTTGTAGCACAAAATACAATTCCAGCACAGCATGCCCCATGGAATGCCATTAAATGATCCAGCATGAACATATTTTTACTTTGTACTTCATAAAACAAGTGGAACCATAGAAAATTAGCAAAAAACAGGCATTCCGAGGGTTGAAAAAGTCATTTCTGGGGTAGGGGGGGTTTTCGGGGTGGATTTTGATTTTTTTCACATAAATGTATTCCTAAGACATGGTAGCATTGGAAAATCTGGGCAAAAGTTGAATCTGAACATTTTCATGAAATAACACCCCTCCCTAAGTCAGCTTCATGTTTACTGTCTTGCTAGCGACACCTTTTTTTCCTCCTTTTAACTAAAGACCTTCACACCACTAATGTGTTCAAAAAGTAACTGTGTGCTCACTCACTCTGCATCACTTCCTGTTTCAAGCGTTGCCATGGCAGTTGAGGATTGTTTAGCAAGTAGCGTTGTGAAACATTGAGACTTTGGTAAACAGTCAGAGTGATGCATTGGAAATTCAACAGAAGCCATGCCTAAAAGGCTTTATAACAAAAAAGTGTGTTCCTTAGTGTTATGATTAATGAACTCGTGATGAATCTACGTGTGTGTGTGTGTGTGTGTGTGTGTGTGTGTGTGTGTGTGTGTGTGTATGTGTGCTTGTGTAAAAGAAGATTAGGAGAGTGTGAGAGATTGCATGATAACTTTCCATCCTTGATCATCTATTTTTATTTTATGTACTTGTAATTTAACATCTATATTCTTCTGTATGGTTATAAAGACAAGTCTTATACAGTATCACTGTACCTATGGAGGTGTATATTCAATTTGTATTTGAGAATGTGTGTGTGTGTGTGTGTGTGTGTTTAAGAGGCAACAAGGAAACATTGCAAAAATCCCCTCTCTGACACAAAGTGTGAAACACAGACCCACAGACACACAGACACACACACACACAAACACAGTTCCACCTGCACATCGCTGGGCCATACATACATTCCTAACCTTTCCTTTTTGAGACGGAGCCAAACAGTCTATAACCACCCAGCCCAGTTCTGCTCCTCCGCTGAGAACAAAGCTTGTCCTAGTTTCTGTCTCGAGGGGGACCAATGCCGACCCACTCCACACCGCTCGAGATCCTTCCTTTCTCTCCAGAGCTCGCCTTTTGTCTGATGATGTTTGCTGTTGTCTGCTAATGTCTTTCTGAGGACTTCTGCATACAAAGGAAAATCTAGCCTATGTACACTTTCGAGTTTGGTTTTAGCTCAGCAAACCATTTCACAACAATGCGGTGAGGGAAGCTATTCAGATATGCCCTCTTGATCTGTTCACAGTTCAAGTTGAACCCAGGAACACTACACCTGGAGACCACTGGTGTGGAGAAATATCTTTAACACAGCTTGGCCTAAAACCCAAGCAACACACTGTCCCACTGTCTCAGTATCATGTCTGGAAAAAAGAAAGGAATAAATAGTGTGCTGTTGAAGACAAATGCAGACAAGAAAGAGAGAGAGAGAGAGAGAGAGAGAGAGAGAGAGAGAGAGAGAGAGAGAGAGAGAGAGAGAGAGAGAGAGAGAGAGAGAGATTTTATGGTTATGGCAAAAAGTTGGCACTAATAGATTACCATGTCTCTCTCTCTCTCTCTCTCTCTCTCTCTCTCTCTCTCTCTCTCTCTCTCTCTCTCTCTCTCTCTCACACACACACACACACACACAATTTACAACACAGTTCCCACAGAGCGACAGCTATAAAACAATCAGTAGAGTGGCTAAGGGACACTACTGGGGCTCATACACACATGCCGATGATTAACAGTTTCCTTTAACACATGAAAACCGTTGAACAGTTGGGCAGATGGGGAAGTAGATGAGTTTGACATTAGTCGCTCTTGCTCGTGCCCAAACTCAACTCAGCGCTACCGTTTACGGCAAAGGCCCAGAGCAGAGCAGAGCAGGCAAACAGACACGCCAGAGGTTAAGCGTTCGTGGCCAGAACATTAAATCCACAAATTACAGCCCAGCCGTGCTGACTCAGGCCTCAGTCCGTCTCCGCGAGCCTTTCCAGGGCCGTCTCCAGGATTACTCAGTGGGTACGGAGCCTTAATAAAGCCCAAGCAGCCGGTGGTGCCTCAGCCTTCTGTGGTCGCAGCCGTCTTTTGCAGACTAATGGAACTTCCTCTAACATTCTTCCCAGGCTACGTGCTTCTTTCCTCAGCCTTCCCAAGAGCAACACAAGCAGCAGCAGACCATGTGCTGTGCTACTCAGGACAGAGGAGATCCAAAGCAGCCTTGTGGATAGAGAGAGAGAGAGAGAGAGAGAGGCTGGGTCATAGCTGCTCTGCTGTATGATGCATAAGCTAAATCAGTCCATCTCTCCATCTCAGCTGTTGTTGTCATACTCAGAACAGCACGCATCATCTTACCACAACTTCACCCCATGTTACGCCATTCTCGTATGAACCACAACTTTTGATGTTGATGTCATCTTTAAAGGAGCTGTGTGTAAGAAATGTATTCCAAATAATCATTAAACGGCCCTGATATGTCACCAGACATGAAGGAATCATGTTCATTTTAAACACTAATATCACTGACAGTTGTAGTCCAGCCAGAATATTTGCATTTGAAAAGCTATGTTGTCATATCAGGTGGTATTTGTGTTGTTGTCAATGAGATGCTTTTGAAAGATGGAGACGGCTGAAAGCAACAAAATATTTTGAACATAATTGTAGTACCAATTTCGTCCACAATCCTACACACAGCCCCTTTAAGTTTACTGGTATTTCGCAAAACTCTGTTATCCAAAGTCACATGGACCCAGAACGTGGGGAAAGGGACTAACCCCCGAGTCGCCCTATTGCTTGTCATGTGATGTAACCTCTATTTGGTCTTATGCGGACCGTATAAACACCTGTTGCTTCCAAGAGTGTCCATGAGCATACAGTGTGTAATTCTGTGGTCTGGGACGGACCATCTGGCAGAAACAACTTCAACGCTTTAACAGAACTCCATGGTCAAGCTTGTACGTAATATAGCCAAGTGTGGCCTTGGTGTTTGAATTCTGCATGCCTCTTTGGTGACTGGTAAATGACTCATTGAATGTAGCGTATTAGCTTTCACTGAAATTTCTTTGAATTTAAAAAGACAATTGAAAGACCAATCAATGACAGGCAAGAGGGGCGTTTTCTGCAAACATGACTGTTACGATGCTTGTTCTTAGAACTAAAACAGGAAGTGGTAGCTTGTGGTTGCCATGGTTTCACCACCCAAAGCCTTCCCTGATGGGAGGTCCTGAAACCACAGCAAGATAGAAGTGGTGACATTGAGGCAGCAGCAACCCAGAACATGTGAGTGACGCAGGGTGGTGCGGTGACAGTGGTGGTGATGTGTGTGTGTGTGTGTGTGTGTGTGTGTGTGTGTGTGTGTGTGTGTGTGTGTGTGCACATGTGTATATGTGTGTGTGTGTGTGTGTATTTGGGGTGGTTGATCAGAGTCAGCTAGCCATGCGCATCAGAAGAGAATGAGTGGGCCGCCAGGCTTTGCGCTTAGAATAACAGGGCGGGGAGCAGGTTTGTGTTTGGGTCCTGGGGGGTTCAGCCCCAAGCCCAGGCTGGATTTGAGATGATCCGAACTACAGGACGGACAGCTGGAATGCCATGGCTCCTGTCCCCCATCAGCCACCACAGAGACGGAATTCTCTTGGCCATATCTCATCATGATTACTGACACACACACACACACACACACACACACACACACACACACACACACACACACACACACACACACACACACACACACACACAACCCGGAATAATAAGGTGTTCATACAATTGTCTATTTCTGGTGACACACACTTGCACATTTATAGAGTAGTCCCAGGACTCTTTGGGCAGGAACCAGAAACGCAAGTAGGCCTAATTTATGGCATTGAGAGTTTGGTTTCTTATTTGTGATTTCCCTGAGAGTAGCTACAGTAGGCCTACGTGACACCCTGAAGTGGGTAGGAGCATAAATTGGCTCTGGGGTTGCTAGGGAAACTAAAAAAACAACAACCAAAAAAAAAACAGTGCCACGTCATGAACCTTTGAGAGGAATGGAATGGTCATATTTAAGGTTGAGTGTGCTTCCAGCATATTGTAGGAAGTTAGTCTTTGTGATTTTCTTGATTCAAAACTCAGTGAACAATGCTCACAATGACTTCACTCATCTGTTTTTTTTTTTTTTCCCCCAGTTGAAAAGAGAGGTTTTATGGTGAACATGTACCCCGGCTGTATCTGGTTTGACTAAGTGAAGTCTTAAAAAAAAAACATTTGAACCAAGCTTTTCAAAATGTCTGGAGAAATTAATGGACACTCACTTCCACACGTCCGTATTGTAGCGTCACATCTGCAGGACAATTCTATAAATACTCATTACAACTATTCATCATCATGAGTGCAATAGAGAGAGGTTGCATAGGAGGACAGAAACCCACTAAAGGAAATCCTGCCAACAGTACTACACCCACAAACAGAATAGAACAGGAAGTCCAACTAATACACACTAATGTCCTGTATCAGTCTATTACTAGTTAATATATTCTGTACAAAGCTCTTAATGCCAATAGAGGCAAATGACATTGAGGAATATGGAGTTGCAGTGGGGATTTTAAGGGAGGAATTATGAAATATCCCATAATATTATATAATTTTGTGGGATTACTACAAGGTGGATAAAATATCATCATATCTTTTAGTAATCTTGCATTTACAAATCGGCCCATACCTGAATCCTGGCTCAATGCCAAAGAACTCTGAACTCCATGCTGTGAACAAGTCAAGAACAAGAAGGGACTGTGAGGAGAAGAAAAGAAGACTTAGGTTATTACTTTATGAAGGGTATTCTAGGAGGACAGCCTCCTGTTGAGGTGGATGAGTGTAAGGACCAGACTCAGAGACACTACTGGAGAAATGCTAATATTGCTCTGAACCTCATCTTACTGTACATAATGTCCTCTCCCCAACCACACTTCATGAGTTTACTTTGCTCTTCTCACAGGAAGTGAGACATATGCTATTCTTGTGCCCACTTTAAGTTAATGATGTCATGCACGCACCGCTGTTACATCCTGTTGACTTGGACTCGGAATTGAAATAAAAAAAAGTTAGACAGCCATATTGAACGCATTACTACTGGTACTATATGATTGTATAGAAAGATCCTTGTGTTTATGTGTGTGCGTTTAACTATCATTAAAATCCAAAATGAAGTTTTGTAGGGTACACTAGTTTTATCAATTCAGTCAGTGAGCTCTGTTCTAAATGCAATTACTGAGCAATCTACTCAGAGTCTTATGAAGTGAAATTGCTAAGCAATCTCCTCAGTCCTATGAAGTGCAGTTACTGAACAGTCTTCACAGAGTCTTATGAAGTGCAGTTACTTAGCATTGGTCCCAAGAGCCTTCTAATGGCCGCCCCATTTGCCTACAAATTAGCCCTCTTAAAACACACACCACGTCACACAACAGGCACCAGTCAACTCACCGATTTGGCCTGAAAACGAACTACAGTGGATGACATACAGTACCACACTTTGGGTGTGTGGCGGAGGGGCAGGGGCTGGTCTGCGGTTTCCTGCTCGGCCTTCACTGACTGATGGCATGTCGGTCAGAGCCCAGGGATCTGAATGTCACACAAGTCTTGTTTTTAGTGTTCAAAATGTCAGCATCTGCTGGGCCGCTGCTGTTGCATGCCTAGCATTTCAACAGAGAGAGCATCCATGCAATGCAGCTTCACTAATGCAATTTTAGTCTACTTTTTGTTATTGTTGTTGATAAAAAGCTTGAGTATCTTGAAAGGCGCTATAAAAAGAAATAAAAGTTATTATTATTATTATTATTATTATTATTATTATTAGTAGTAGTAGTAGTAGTAGTACTAGAAGTAATTGTTGTAGTAGCAGAAGTATAATAATCATATTCATAATAACAGTAATAACAATGTATACATTTGCATAATATTTGCGTCTTTGTCAGATGACCTCATTTTAAGCCCCTTCAGGGGTACGGCTATTGTTACCCTTTGCCCACACTGCTTCACTATGGGAGAAAAGAGGATTTGGCACACGTGTGCATAAATTACACAGTGTCATCAATAATGTATATCACCTAATAACTCTAATAATCCCCATGAGCGCGTCTAGTCTTCTACTACAGTCACATAATCACCAGATTCACGAGGATTCAGAAGAGATTCATGAGTTCATTCAGTGCTATTGGGTTGGTCCACACCAGACCAGACAGATACCATCACCAACCTGGACTGGGCTTGGCATTGAGTCTTCATCTCTACGGCCAGAGTGTGTGTGTGTGTGTGTGTGTGCGCGTGTGTGTGTCAGGGTTGATGCAAAGTTTAATCCTCAAACTAAAGCTCATAGGAGGGGGTCAGCGAGCCACACAATCTCCCTCACTCTGTCTCTCTCTCCCTCTCAGCTAGCTGCACGCCTGTTTGCATATGCAGATAAATATCAACAGGGGAGCAGACCGTTCAGAATCTGGAGATTTTCCGCAGCGTCATAAGAGGACTTTGCTAAAGACAGATGGGGGAAAATAATTGCCAGAGCAGCTCAGGGTTGAATTGTAGGTAGAGCTTTGACACATAAACACACACACACACACACACACACACACACACACACACACACACACTGAGCCAGAATAAAAAAGGGAGAGAAGACTCAGAATTCAAACACAAAAGAAGCAACCCCCACCTCTCTCAGTTAAACACACACACACACACACACACACACACACACACACACACACACACACACACACACACACACACACGGAGACACCTCCTGGCTCGGTTGTGCCGTCTTTCAGAAAGCTGAGGAACAGGCGGGAAATAGCTGGAGCTTGCCATTATGGGAGACCGTGACAGACAGGGTGCAACAACACAAGTGACAAACCTTTTGGGGACTGCTCATTGTGTATGTATGTATGTGTGTGTCTCTCGCTGTGTGTGTGTACGGTGAGGACTGTGTGTGTGAGGGGTGGGGGTGGGGGGGTTGTCTTCTCTTATTTTTTCCCTCCTGAGCTCTTTCCATGTCCCTGGTTACTAGGAGACGGTGGCTGGCGGTGTGGGGAGATGGCGGAATAGAGGGTGTAGTGGAGCCAGCAGCTGTGAGAAGTCCACCCCCCTTCCCCTGCCATATCACCTCAGCACCACACACACACACTCTCTCTATCACACACATACATGCTCTCTCTCTCTCTCTCCCACACACACACACACACACCACAACTACATGCACACAAGCACTACTACATGCTCTCTCTTACACACACACACACACACACACACACTCTCTCTCTTTCACTCACTCACACACACACACACACACACACTCTCTCTCTCTCTCTCTCTCTCACACACACACACTCTCTCTCTCTCTCTCTCTCTCTCACACACACACACACACCAACCCTGCAACCAGAGCAACCACTCCAGCTCCACAAGAAGCACGAAATGTTCCCTTCCTGGCCATTGTAATTTACGTGGCGTGTTTTGGATGTGTGTGTGTTACTGTCACAACCAACCAAGCTGAGGCAGCCAGGAAATCCAACAGGCCTACCATATGTCTTTAGGTTACATGGGAAAAAAATACGACCAGAGTAGTGGAACTCCCACATACAGAAGAGCAAACACACTCAGGCAGGCAGTGAACCAGGCTAATTCCTCCTCTGACACCACAGCCACCTTTCACATGGCTGGTCTGTGGGTGACACCCTGTGAATGGCAGGTTCTCAGGATCTCGAACTAACCACTCATCACAGGTACCATCCCCTTCCACAGACAACCAGTGGCATAACTGCCTCATTCCTCACCAACCTCATTCTCTGGAAGAGAGAAGAATGATCTTTTTTTCTTTTCAACTTGGGATCTTCATGAATGAATCTTCATTGTTTAATTGTTCTTAATGAAAGAACACAGTAATCTAACAATTAGGACAAGGTTGAAATACACTGGGATTCACCTTTAAGGTGACGGTAACTGTGCGTTTAGACCGAGACAGATTTAGGCGACATGGGCAGTAATTGACTTTGTATTGGGACCGGCGATTTGGGAGACAAAAGTGGCAGGCGACTTGGGCGACGAAACTTGGGCGACTTGGGCGATAAATTCAAGTTAAACTTCGGTTAACTTTATGTAATGAGCTATGATGCGGCTGGGCGATTACCAATCAGAATGTCGCTTTACTGGGGAGATGCCTGTAGAGAAGCAGGATTGAACGTTTGAAAGCTAATGTCATGGGCAAATTTGCCGTTTTGGTTGCTGTGCTCAAGCGATGTTTCTTGAGAGTCTTCGGCGACTCTTGGCAGTCTTCGGCGACTCTTGCCAATTTATCGCTTGCGGTCTGAACGTACAGTAACACTTCAGTTGAAGGTATCTACATTAGAGTGACATAAGCCTGTCATACACGTGACATGTACCATTTGACTTCTGTGAGAGTGTTGGGATATAGACATTATACCTTGGGTGGAAATCTAGGATGTCACAGGATCAAAACCAGTCAACAAACGTTATTACGTTATTGGCCACTTTATGCCCTATTATAAGTCTATGGAGTGACATTTTAAGGCTGAAAAAATAAATAAATAAATTAATTAATTAATTAATTGCTCACAAAAATTGGCATGCTGACTATTCATATTAAGATAAAACTTTTTTGTATTGCAAGTTTTCTGAATACCTTGGACATTCATGATGTGCACCCAGATTTTGATCCTTGGATATCCTAGATTTCATTTTTGTTGAACAACCATTTACCGCAGTCCGTGTCTGTTAAACCAGCTTTGCCCCCTGGGTATTACAGTTTTAAAACCGAATGGCAAAAAAAGCCAATGGTCAAAAACATCAGTGAAGTTGGCCGGGGAAACCCAGGGAGCATACCAGTGAAGACTGAGAGTAGGTGTCTAGAGATACAGCTCATTGATTTCCCCACTGCCAGGGGTGTAATCTCAAGTCAGTTTAATTGGGGCATTCAATTCTAACTTAATCTTTTCAGAATGGTTGAAACACATCTTTCTTGTGCACAAAGCTTTTAAACACAGTTGTTTACTCAATGTGAAGGGACATCCATATTCGTTTCGTGTATTCAGCTTTACTGGATCTGTATCATACAAAGCCCAGCCCATTCTGGATAAGAGGTTGTAATTTCCTGGGTGTTTTGGTGATTCAGACAGACGACCAGACGACCAGTACAATGGGCTTTCCTTTAGATGACAATCAGAGAGTTTTCAAATTTACTAGGAAGCAAGTCTGGGTGCAGCAAAGCTGCACATGCAGCATTTCTCCAAAAAGGTGGCTCTTTGAACTGTGAGTGATCATGCTCAGAATCTAGAAAAAAATACAATCAGAAGTTTTACTTGTTTGTCATGGCCAGGCTTTTATTAGATGACACAGTTTTCAAATAAGTTAATGAATACTATAAACATGACATGAGAGAAAAAAAAAAAAAAAAATTACATAACCAGTGGATATCTTTTCGTAATTTTATGGACAGGATGTATTGAGCAATGCTGAGCAAACCAATGCAGAGAAGACCAAGAGGCCAACCACGAGGCCAACTGTCAGAAAGTGTTTCTTTTTCTGTGACCACAGACTCCCGCGAGAGTACATATACATTTATGCTTAAAAATATACAAAATTACACATGAGCGCTTGGCATCAGCTTACAGTGATTCTTGGGTGACACACGAGCCCCTCTCGCTTTAGTTTGTACGTTTGCACCTTTAAATTTGAAATGATGGTCATTTTGACAGTTGAAGGCTGAAAGTGAAGCTGCTTTGAATGACGCTGGACATGGATCTCGTAGAATGACGGTTCTTCGACGGATTTTTGGTCTGACCATGTTGATATCACTGTAAGGTAACCTGTCCTCCATTGCCCTTTGCCCCTGTCCCTCGTCACCATCAAAGCTGAGGCTCTACTATTCTATACAATCTTTTTCTTTTCTGCCTCTTTTTTCCCTTCCGTTAACCCCCATCCCTCTCCCTTTCACCCGCCCCCCTTCTTTCTTTCCTCCTCTTTTTCCATCCCTCCATCTTGCCCTCTCTCTCTCTATGCCAGTTGCATGCGTTGTGGCTGCTCCAGGTTGGCGCGGAACTTGTCCAGGAATTGCGAGGCCAGCTGGTCGTCCACCAGACGCCCGTCGCTGGACAGGGTGACGGTCATGAGCTGTTGAGTGCGCAGGGCGGGGCCGGTGCCTTCCTGGGTGTCGGGGGTCAGGCTCAGTTGGGCACGAGACGTGCCCACGGCAAGGATGCAGGCCTGGGGTGGGTTGATGACCGCGCTGAAGCCACTGATGCCAAACATGCCCAGATTGGAGATGCTGAATGGACAAAAGGCCAAGAGGAGAAAGTGTTTGTGTGTATGTGTTGAAATATAAAGGGGTAGAAAAAGAGAAAGAGGGGGAGAAAAAAGAAGGTGAGCATGAGAGAGAGAGAGAGAGAGAGAGAGAGAGAGAGAGAGAGAGAGAGAGAGAGAGAGAGAGAGAGAGAGAGAGAGAGAGGAGATTAAATTCCATCTGACTGGAGGCATGACACACTGATGCAACAGCAAAGTCTGATATCTATGGGTAAATGACACCCCTAAGAGAGAATATGAGGGAAGGTATGTGTGTGTGTGTGTGTGTGTGTGTGTGTGTGTGTGTGTGTGTGTGTGCGTGTGTGTGTGTGTGTGTGTGTGAGTGATGTCTTATCAGTCTCACCTGAATGATCCCCCCTGATACTCCTCAGGCAATAGTTTCCCATCCCGTGCTTTCTGAGCCAGAGCCTGAAAGAAGCAAGAGAGATGGAGAGCTTTGTTTGCTTCATGGCTGACTGTTATTGACATCGCTCTAGACAGCATTACAGGCAAACCATTCATCAAAATCATTATTTGGCTCGTACGGCCAAGAAAACAACAAAATGATAAACAGAGAGAAACCTCCTTTAAGAATATCCCGTGTTACAAGAAAGTCAAGGATTTCAAAAATCTACGTACTTCTGTTAAGACTCATGTTTGTAATGAAAGATCTGGCCTAATGTGTATACATTTGCCATCTGGTCTTTCTTTACACACACGCACACACACACACACACACACACACACACACACACACACACACACACACACACACACACACGCACACACACACACACACACACACACACACACACACACACACACACACAGACACTTCCTGACTCAATCAAAATGACGAAATTGCCTTGAAAAAGGTTTTCCTT
>JAODXP020000017.1:25002104-25014604 GCA_027497455.2 Sardinella longiceps | reverse complement strand
TACAAACAGCTGATGGATGGTGGCCAAGCTGGTAGCCAAACATGAGCTGCTGGGGCTCAAAGAAAGGACAAGCTGTGCCTGAAGCACAAATCAAGAGACTTTTTTTCAAAGCAACTATTTATAATTGGCTATTTTCAAATGGTCTTCACTCCTGGAATACTATAACTGGAGAACTATAAGGGCTGTTTACTACACGTATTAGGAAGACATGTTTTCTCTTCAGAAAAAAAAGAAAAGAAAGAAGAGAAACAACAAGAAAACAGGGATGGATTATGTTCAGATATTAAGCTCACAGCTTAAGGCAACATTACATCTCCACGTGTGCCTTAACACTGACATCTTAGTCAATGCAATCAATCACATTGATCACATTTGGACTTCATTTAGTCGTAACACTTATCGATTCATCTGAATTGAAGTCTATTGACCCCTCAGATTCTTTATCAGTGGATCAGTAACACTGACAACTGAGTATAGGACTCAACATGAAAAGATTAACAGGGTGGTGTAAAATGAGGAGCTCTTCATTTATTTATTTTTTATTTATTTATGGATTATTTGACATGGATATTGTACTTATGTGTTAATAAACACAGAATGTATATATATGCAAGAATTACCTGTAATGGCAAATTTACATATGTTGTCAAGTCTCTCTCTCTCTCTCTCTCTCTCTCTCTCTCTCTCTCTCTCTCTCTCTCTCTCTCTCTCCCAGCCCCCCCCCCCCCCACCACCACCACCACACACCCACACCCACACCCACACCCACACCACACACACACACACACACACACACACAAACACACCCACCCAAACACCCAAACACTCACAAACACACACACACACAAACACACACACTAATGAGCGTGCACAGAGGGGACTTACTCTGAGTGTCACTGCGGCTGCTTTGATGATGAAGTCATTGACGGACACCTTGATGTCCTCTGAAAGAGAGAGAGAGAGAGTGAAAATGTTTAGAAGTCAGAGAGACAAAGCTCATTAGCATGGTGTTATTGCTGCAATTTACTTTCAAAAACAGCCCATCATAAACGCACATTCAGCAGCACCACCTCCACAAATTCCATCATCCCTTTGATAACAACATTTAAAACAAACTTTGACCCTTGATTTCATTTCCATATCCAGTACGTCCCAAATGAAAGTGCACACACACACACACACACACACACACACACACACACACACACACACACACACACACACACACACACACACACACACACACACACACACTCTCGGCATGTTTTTCTCTTCTAGAAGTCCCAGTATGGTTATGTAAAGTCACGTTGTAGGAAATGAAAGTTGTGATGGCAGAGGCATGAGGTGCTTCTACTCACAACAGGGAAACCCAGCTGGAGATGTGCACCATAAACCTGCCTGCCTCTCCGTGAGGCCAACTGGCCAAAGGATCAACAGAGCCAGGCTGTGGATGCACCAATGGAGAGACAAGCACAGATGAGGGAGGTAGAGAAGGAGGGAGAGAAAGAGAGAGGAGAGAGGAGGAGGAGATGAATGGGGAGCAGAGAGGAGAGGTGAAGAGAGGGAAGAGAGGGGAGTTGAGAGAGGAAAGGAAAGAGAAGAGGAGAAGAGAGGATCATGGACAGGAGGCAGGGGAAAAGAGGGATGAGAGGAGACAAGAGGAGAGGAGAGGAGAGGAGACAAGGAGAGGAGAGGAGACAAGAAGAGAGAAGAGGAGAGGAGAGGAGAGGAGAGGAGAAGACAGGAGAGGAGAGGAGACAAGAGGAGAGGAGAGGAAAGGACAGAAGAAGAGAGGAGAGGAGAGGAGAGGAGAGGAGAGGAGAGGAAAACAGAGTAAGGTGGGGAGAGGAAAGAGAAGGAGAAGAGAAGGAGAGAGACGAGAAGAGCAAGAGGAGAGGTGGTGAGCTCTGGCCCCTGAGGAAGCTAAGCTCAAGTCTACCGTGCCGGAGCAAGGTCACGCATTCTCCAGCGCCGCCGAAACAATCAGCCCTCTATTCTCCCAGCATGCTCGGAGGCACGTCTGGGCCATGTGCTCTGTTTCGAGGCTCTGGAGCAACCCCGCGAGGGAGAGAAACGAGAACACAAAAACACCACCATAGCAGTATAGGACCAATCCATTGACTGCCGGCATCCTGAACTATATTCAACATCGATCGGTCACTGACTTGACCCCTACAGTACGTGACTCTTGTTTGACCTCTCGCCTCAGTCACCTAATACCGACTTCTCATGTTACACCGTGCGTGTATTGTGCCACCGGACCTGTGAGAGTTTTGTTATCTCTTATGAGTGTGTGTCCAGTGTGACCTCTGGGTAGACCTTCACCTGACCACACACGCACACACACACACTCATGCATGTATGTACCTGCACGCATATATACAGGGGCTTCTACATTTCTGTGATTGCCCCATTAAGCTGATCAGAAAGTGATGTAACTTGCCTTAGTCCTAGTTGCTCAAATTACTTCAATTTTGCTTCTTTGCCTCCTGCTCTACTTTGATTACAAACCTGTCCACACACGTTTGCGACAACTACGCAACATCTCCCCACTTTCAATGCTAAATCAGCCAATGGCAGCCCAGTGGTGGATTGCATCAGATTTTAGTTAGACTGTCCATTGCACGACTCGTGGCATAAATCAGTGCTATTATCAGTGGGTGGGTCGGCTAAAACTGAGAGACGATGGTGAAAGAGTGCTGCAGTTTCCGGAGAAAGAGATTTGAATGAGATGAACTGTGATACAGTCTGTGCTGTCCATTTAAAGTTCCAGTTTTCGTAATCCAAATTCCATGAGGCATGAACAATGAAGCCAGGCGGGATTAGCGCACCTCTTCATTTTACGTTCAATAATTTATTGTATCTCAAAATAAACATAAACTTGAAAGAAAAGTGGTTGTAAATTAATCCATTAAAGTGTTCTTAATGAAAAACTTGTCAGTGCTTCTCAAAGTTGAGGAAGCATCCTTGGAAGGCTGTTTTATTAAGTATTCCACGAGTGTTTCTCAAAGTCAAGAATTATTCCTAGGCAGAAGACTCGCCTTTGAAGTCGTACACTACAAAGACATGGTTCCATCAGTGCAGCCTTGAAAAATCTACAAATAAAGGACTCCGTCCTCGATAGAATGTAGTAGTATGCTTGACATTGGAACAGTGCTTGGCGACAGACAATGATGTTGGAATACTTGGATGTCAAGGATACTATTAAATTCTTACAAGGACCAAGGCCTTTATTCATAGATTTTTTATCAAGGCTGCACTGATGGAACCTCGCCTCAGTAGTGTATGACTTCCAAGGCGAGCATTCTACCAAGGAAGCATTCTTGACACTGGGAAACACTCCATGTGTGGGCTAAAGACACTTCACACTTAAGTCAAGGGTGAATATAATCAGGGTTTTGACGCCACACCAGTTTCAGTCACTTCTGAAGAGAAGGTTACACATAAAATAATAAACATTTTTCATTTATCTGACCACTCCCAAAGTTCACAAGCCTTTTCAATTATTTATTTAATGATTGTATTCAGGTGAACCAAACCAAGAAGGTGAGGTCATGGGAGTTTCAGACAAGTCTGAGCGTGAAATAAAAAAGAGGAACAATTGCATGCTTACACCAAGAGCAACTAAAGCTGTAAAATTGCTTTTGTCACTCAGAAATGAAGCTGCTTGAAGATTTCTGTATTTGCTCAAATCACTCCTGGCGTGCCCGTTGACATTTTATTTACAGCAGAGTGGTTTAGATTTACAGCCGAAACTACATTTAAAGTAGCCTGGAAGTACCCATGCTTCTTTGTGCGCTCCACTTCATTTCACTCTGCAAAGCAGCATGGTGACCATGGCCGGTTTTCTCACCTGCTTTAGGTATCCAATCAGAAAACAAAAAGGGACTAGCACGGTGCTCGATTGCATTTTACGTCATGTGAATGCTCTGGTATTGGCTGTGAGCTATGTACAGACCCTATAATAGACATTAGTAGCGCCCAATAAACGACTCTGGACAATCGTAAATGACACTTCCGCTACAAAAATAGCAATAGGTGGGTCTCCAGACTAAATATCACTTGTGATTAATTAGTTTGCGCGATAGCCAGACCACATTTAAAGCTGCAATACGCATAAATTTTCTTTTTTAGCAGCTAGCCACTAGTCTCTATAGCTTTAGTTGCTCTTGGTGTGAACCAAGTTAGGCCAAATCAACCTTATTGTCACTGCCACAACCTGCCATCAGTCAGGCTCCTCTGCCATTTTGTGTTTGATCGCAAATGTCGACTTGACATAAACAAAGGAACGAAATCACATCTCAAATTTCATAGGGGCATTGTGCTGCAAGACTGTTGCTAGGGCAAATTCCAGTATGTGTATGTGTGTGTGTGTGTGTGTGTGTGTGTGTGTGTGTGTGTGTGTGTGTGTGTGTGTGTGTGTGTGTGTGTGTGTGTGTGTGTGTGTGTAGAATTGGTGCATGTGAACGGCAGTAACCCCTGGAAAGGTCACGTGAGTGGCAGGCTGTGTGTGTGTGTGTGTGTGCGTGCACAGCACTTGTGCATGACGATGGCGACACATGTGCACACCATGTTCTAGCCGTGTTAATGACTCATGGAGGCCCTCTCCCTTCCTCCCTCCCTCCCACCCTTCACCCCCCCCCCCCCCCCCCCCCTTCCACCCTCAAACCCTGGAGGCAGCGGTCCTCAGGGAGGCACAGAGACACACAGAGGTAGTGCAACCCAAAGGCACTGAAGCGGGACATCTACTGTAGGCAATGCAGGAGGGGACAAAGGGAAGAGAATGAGCTGAGCTGGTAACAAGTGAACAGGTAATACTGTAGAGCTGGAGAGGTGGATGGATGTTCCACCTAAAATCATCACATTCGCCGCCATTTTGTGAGGAACAGAATAAAATGGAATGGAACAAAGCAAAACACAGCAGACAGAACAGAGCAGAACACGGCAGAACACAATAGAATAGAACAGAACAGAATGGAACACAGCAGAACACAGTACAAAAGAACGGAACAAAGCAGAATGGAACACAGCAGAGAATAACAGAATCGAAAAAAGCGGAACAGAACAGAAGACAACAGACAGGAGACCGTCTTGACATTGCTGACTAAGGCCTATGTCTAGTGAGCACTATTGAGCAAACACCACAAAAGCAGAGAGTCACAAAAAAACGAAAGTCTCTCCATCATTTATCACTGGTAGTTGCTCAACAAAGCTTCACAGGGAAACCCACTCTTAAGCAAATGACTGCTTCCTTAGACACACTCTCATACATGAGAGCTTATCCTATTAGGAGCATCATCTTCCAATGAAGGAACACAGTCATCATGTCATAATAATGTCTCAACTTGTTGTGATGGATTTGATCATTATTCCAATATAAATGTTTAGATAGGAGTCATGAGGAGGATCAGGCTAATGCTAACAGGACAGCTAGGCTACATCTCTGTGGATGCAGGCTGTCATCACACCGTGGCATGGGCCAAGCAAGCCCAGCTGTGAGCCAGTCCCAACTTGTGAAGAGAGGCGGAGGTTTCAAAGAACTCATCAGATCTAGATTTCCTTTCCCCCATATCCCTTTGGCTTGCGTATCCACACATGCGTTTCAAATCAGTTGTACGGTACGGTACGGTACACTGGGTGTGTATCAATTTACCTGCATGAGTGGCAAATGGTGTGTGTGTGTGTGTGTGTGTGTGTGTGTGTGTGTGTGTGTGTGTGTGTGTGAGAGTGTGAGTGAGAGAGGGAGAGACAGACAGAGAGAGAAAAGAGAGTGCATGAATGTGTGAGTTGGCAGGTTTATCTAAGTGCTCTCATTGTGTGTATAAATGAATCTGATCTGAATATGGATGTGTGAGAAATGATTGAAGTATTGTGAACATCAGTGTGTGTGTGTGTGTGTGTGTGTGTGTGTGTGTGTGTGTAGCGTGGGCACTGGCTTACCTTTGGCCAGATCCTTGCGCAGCTTGAGCACAGCGCCCATGTCACAGTCCACGGTGGCGTAGGCGTGGGGGATGGTGGTCTTGGACTCGGTGAGGCGCTGGGCAATCACGCGCCGCACGTTTGATGCTGGCACCTCAGAGAACGTGCCCTGCAAGACAAGCAACACCACACACACACACACACACACACACACACACACACACACACACACACACACACACACACAAACAGACAATTAGTCACCTCTACATCCATTAAGCCACACAGAAATTGCTTTCACTGTCTCTCTAAAAGACACACACACACACACACACACACACACAAACACCTCTGCTCATCACATGTCAGAGGGATCCGCTGAAAGACGTACCCATATATTCATCAGAAACACAATATATCCTCTTCCCCAAACACATTTCTTCTACTAACAAGCACAATCAAAGCTATATCACAGTAATGCAGTTAAAGTTTACAGTTTAGTTTAAACTTTCTTTTAGTCACATGTCTGAAGTACCCACTGGCATACAACGTGTTCTCTCCTCTAAAGCACACACACACACACACACACACACACACACACACACACACACACACACACACACACACACACACACACTTATGTGAAATATATAGCACATCCTCTTCTCCGAACACTCTTTTGCTCAACTTCCTTGTCCATTTTTTTTTGTAGTACCCTACACATATAGGCATACAACTTCCCTTCTCTACACACTCTCACACTCATTTTCTTTTGTGGTTTCGTGCTCCTCCGCATCAATCAATCAGAACCAATTTAGCAGTGGGTCAGGTCCCTTAAAAAGACTTTGGGTCGATTTTGGGATATTGACGAGGGCGTTGAGAAAGAGCTTATCGATGTATTGACTGCCCAAGTGACAGGAGAATATTAGGTAATATATCAGAGGGATCAGCGTGTTCTCTTGTTTCCTAAAGGCAAATGGGCCGTGGGCTTCAAACTAATAGACTCCCTAACTCAAATGATGACTTGCACACTTTAGGTGCAACAATTCTGGACAAATGACCCAAAATACCTTACAATGGAAGACGGTGTATTCAGATAGAACAAAGAAAAAAATCTATGTGTGCACTCCATTCTCACTGTTGCCAGCACACTTACACCTCCTAGTCTGCTGCTCTAGGCACCCATGGGACCATGTAGCCTATTGCTTCCCTGTCTTAAAGGAGAGTACCGGAGTGAATTCAAACATAGCCCCGTTGAAAGAGCTTGCTAAATGCGCTAGTTAGCGAGTGGAACAAAATAATTTGGTACAGCACAGACCGAACGCGAACGCAGAAGCGAACAGGCACTTTACACTGAATCAATGGGACCTGACTGTTGGAAACCAAAAGTAAGATCTGAGGTTACATTGACTCAATGTAAAGCGTTTCGCGTTCGTGTTAGGTCTGTGCTGTTCGAAAAGCTTTCATTTCATGCGAAATATATTGCTGTTAGAAGGCTCGTGCAGCAGGACTATGCTTAAACTTACTCCGGTATATTGCTTTAAGCTAGATGCTCCTGTAGCTAAACTAACCTGCTAACCCCAGCACCACTAACATCACCATCACCATCACAGGTTCAATACCCACGAGTCTCAACACACAATACAACCTGGACAATATTTTGTTTGACAACAATTCAAGTGCATCCAATAGAGGCAGGGAACCTGGCACATCTCTCTCTGGCATCCCTCTCCAAAAACAGTACGGTAAAAGTGACACCTCTGTGGTAAACAAGGAAGCATTGTGCAAGGCAACGTCAATATCTCTTCCAGTGAAACGGATCATATTCAACAGCTAAGGTTGCTAAGATTACTGGGAAGATCATGTTCTGTGAGACACACATCAGTAGGCCGATCGTGGCTTCATCAGAAGTTTTGGCGGAGTGTTCCAATCTGCCCTTACATGCACACACCCATCCCATGCCCACCACTTCCTTTACCAGTAACATCTTTTGGCAGGCTGGTCTCAATGGTTGGACTAAACAAACTTTGAATACACACATTGATAACGGTTTCAGGGCGTGACAATTGAAAGGGAGCATGTAAGTGCATGTGCATGTGCGTGTGTGTGTGTGTGTGTGTGTGCGTGCTGTGTGTGTGTGTGTGTGTGTGTGTGTGTGTGTGTGTGTGTGTTTGAGTAAGTGAGTGAGTGGGTGGAAGTGAGAGGGAGAAAGGGATGTAGATGTGATAACTGCAGACACTGTTCACAGGTAGAGAGAAAGAGAAGAAGAGAAGAAAAAACACTGAAGTTCTGCTTCCTCCTTTCCATGTGCGTGTGTGTGCGCGTGCGTTTGGGTGTGTCTGTATGTGTATGCGGGTCTATGTGCGTGTGTAGTGTGTAACAAAGGTCAGTTCTGCTGAGGCTGATAGACAGGAGGTTACACAGATGTGTTCCCAATAGTCCACAGTAGTCCAACAACAAGTGAGAACCATAGGAATAAGCTGGCTAGAGTCAGGACAAGATTCTTGTGTCATGGTCAAGACTTTAGGTGGGAATGGCTCTATGGAATATTCCACAGGCCTCTGGCAGTTGAAGATAATGGGATGCCCAGATAATTACACAACTATCCTCCTCCTCCTCCCCCATCCTTAAGGGGCCCTGGGCATCCAGCAGCAGCCTCTATCTCTCTCCAACACACAGCCACAAGTCAAGTCCTCACTGGGTTGAGTTCCCCCTGCTGCGCAACATCAGAAGGGTGGGAAACTCATTCCAGAATCCAGCGTTATCTTTCTGATGGACCTTATTTATTTGGAATAAGTATGTGTGTGTGTGTGTGTGTGTGTGTGTGTGTGTGTGTGTGTGTGTGTGTGTGTGTGTGTGTGTGTGTCTATCCATACAGATGTGAATGTGAGAAAGTGTGTTTCTGAGATGTAGAGAGAGAGAGAGAGAGAGAGAGAGAGAGAGAGAGAGAGAGAGAGAGAGAGAGAGAGTATAAGTGAGTATAAGTGAGGTGTGTGTGTTTGTGTGTGTGTGTTGCATTTATCGTGAGTGAGTGAGTATGAGTGAGATGTGTATGTGTGTGTGTGTGTGTGTGTGTGTGTGTGTGTGTGTGTGTGTGTGAGTGTGTTTCATTTCTCATACTTACAGGGGCCCCAGGCTTTCCGGGGACAGAGATGGGTGGGTAGAATGGCCGTCCTCCAGGTGGAGGGGCAGCAGCAGCAGGTGCTGCGGGGGCAGGGGCAGGGGCAGATACAGCCGGGGCAGATAGAGCTGGGGCAGGTCTAGCTGTGGTGCCCATCTTCTTCAGCAGATTAAGGGCATCTCTACAAATCAGAGGAGTCAGAGAAACACAAAGGTGTTAACACCACTGGACCACAGTCACTGGAACCGAAGCAGGCCAAAAACAAAAGTCCCAATGCCTTCTTCAGGGAGTCCTGGACCCTTAGAGACTTAAGATGCCATGAATTAAAGGGATATTTCAACCCCAATTGTAGCTTTAGCTTAGCATAGTCTCTCTTTTGCTGCTTAACTTTCCAGCGCCTATGCTAAGCAATAGCTAATTGGGGTTGTTGGTCTAGGAAAACACATGCACTGACACCAAAATGCTTTTACCCACATATGTAACTCCAGGGAAGAGGGTGAATAACCAACTTTCATAAAAATATAGAATATCCCTTTAACCCCATAATTGGCTGATTCATGTCACTAAAGTTCTGAAGGTCTTCAGGGCCTTAGGTAGCTTCATAATAGACCAGTCCATTTCATGCCGTTTCATACAGAGGGTTAAGACATTCAGGTGTTGAGAAGTTAAAAAAAAAAATCAGCCATTGACTGACAATCATTCTTGCTCTGCATTTACAACTCCTCCCCTATTGCTGACAATTGGTCAGATTAAAGCACCTCCTGAGACAACATGCTCAATGGGATTAAATCCAGACTATCACTGTAGGAAGATGACTGAGTCGAGTGGAAGTCCGTAGGAAGGCCTGGCTAGGGCTCAGGGTTAGAGAGAATTGCTACCACACGTCTACTTGAAGACATGAACAGAAATAATGGAACTGCCCATAAGAAAACCTGTTTCCCTCCATACAGTTTGTCACATGTTCATCTCTTCTTAAACACACACCAGAAAGTGAAACAAAATAAACATTTAAATGGTTTTCTAGATAATAAACACACACACAGCCACAGACACAGCCACAGACACACACACACACACACCTCATAAAGGCTCCTTGTGTAAACACTAAGTTAACATCCTTGTATTACAGACTCATAAAAGGAGAAAGTGGCTACAAGGCTGAATGTAGATGTCCAGTGGTTTTAAATCCCTAAATTGCATCAACTTGGAAGAAAATACCAAGAGATCAGTTCCCCCTTTCTGCCTCAGATCCAAGCCTTAGCATTCTGTATCACACACATACACACACACACACACACACACACACACACACACACACACACACACACACGACACACACACACAGACACACACAGACACCTGTAAGGATTACAGTGGCCAAACAGGAAGTTGGGAGTGTGTGTGTCGTGTGTAAAAGCTGAGCCCAGAGCAAGCACACATGATGTTCTGCTTCATCCCTGTGCAAACAGACAGGGGCCGGGCGTGCAGCGCTGCATGTGACTGGAACTATTATATATGGGGGCGAGCTAGCTCCAGGGAAAAACATTCCTTAAGCTGACAACCCCCACCCAAACACATACATATACACACACACACACGACACACACACAGATGCAAAACATACAAACACACACACACACCTACACCCACCTACACACGCCCACACCCACCCACCACTATCCCCAACTTTTTATGCCCCACCCAAGTTGCCCTCAAAAAATACACACCTGTATGGTACACACATACATACAACCCCCCCCCCCCCCCCCACCAACCCCCCGCCCCCGCACACACACACACACACACACACACACACACACACACACACACACACACACACAAACCATCCACCATCCCAATCTAAAAACCACAGACCACCATCTCAAGCTAAACCAAATACAGTGTATAAATGGGTGTGGGCTCCAAGACCACGAGGTAAATAAATAAGGCCCAGGTTTCAGGGGATTAGATTTAGATCCACTAGTGCTCTCGTCTCGTAAACATTTATGCAGGCGGATGGAAGTCAGTGCGGAGTTCGAGTCAGGGATGAGGTTTGTTTAGCCGGGACGCCTTCTTATTTTGGCCGACCCCATGTCCCCGCTCCACAACAGCAGGGAAACATCTTGGGCCGAGGTCGGGAGAGAGTGAGTAAGTCGGTTAAGTGAGTTAAGTGAGTAAAGTAAGCGAGTGAGCTCTCAGAGAGTGGCCAGACACATGTGGTGATGGAGTGTTTTTGAAAAGCTTCCCTTGGAGTTGCTGCATTTACTATAGCTCACATGGTCAGAAAGAAAGAAAGAAAGAAAGAAAGAAAGAAAGAAAGAAAGAAAGAAAGAAAGAAAGAAAGAAAGAAAGAAAGAAAGAAAGAAAGAGAGAGAGAGAGAGAGAGAGAGAGAGAGAGAGAGAGAGAGAGAGAGAGAGAGAGAGAGAGAGAGAGAGAGAGAGAGAGAGAGAGAGGGGGGGGTCAATTTGCCTTGACAAGGCACAGAGCTTGCAAACCACTTTGGCACACACACATGAACAAAGTATTATACACACACACACACACACACACACACACACACACACACACACACACACACACACACACAAACACACAGGCACACACACACACAAACATACGGATAACGGATAGCTGCCTCCCATTTAGTGCTAATGCTGAGAGGGGGTGGTAGCAGCAAGACAAGCCTGAAGTTGCCCCACTAAATGTACAACCCTCAACCCAGAAACTTTTCATTAGTCACTAAATCAATATCACTAGCATCAAAAGCACCCCCCTCCCCTCCACACACACAGACACACACACACACTGAACTCTGCACAGTTCTCACAGACTTCCTGAGTCACCCATGAGGCGATGCCCAAAACAAGGAGCGTTCCCCGGGCCACACCCAGGAGTAGCGGATCAGTGCCGTGTGATGTGGTTGTGCTTACGCATGCTTACAGGGATGAGTGTGCACCAAGCATGTCCACACTCAGCATGTCATGTCCACAGCCATCCAGCTTCTACCACCTGCACAACAAGAGCTCGGGAGCTTGGCTGCACATACAACTTGGTCTGTGTGTGTGTGTGTGTCTGGGAAACTGTGTGTGTGTGTGTGTGTGTGTGTGTGTGTGTGTGTGTGTGTGTGTGTGTGTGTGTGTGTGCGTGTGTGACAAAGTGTGTGTGTAACAATGCAACCTGACAAAGCCTGTGTGTGTGTGTGTGTGTGTGTGTGTGTGTGAGCGCAAGTATTTACAGAGCAGTAGAGGTGGCAGGGGTGACAGCAGTGTTGTCTGGTTTCCGGCTGACTGCTCAGAGCCTCGGAGTGTGCCCAGCCAAACTTGACCCCAACTCGCTAACCCACCTACCTCCTCTCTCTCTCTCTCTCTCTCTCTCTCTCTCTCTCTCTCTCTCTCTCTCTGTCTCTCTCTCTCTCTCTCTCTCTCTCTCTCTCTCTCTAGTCTCTGTCACACTCTGCCT
>JAODXP020000017.1:24989604-24997104 GCA_027497455.2 Sardinella longiceps | reverse complement strand
GTCCAGGTTGCCCCCCTAAACAAGCTCTGGCAATGTGAGAAACAGTGGGGCTAATAATATTACCCTCTCTGACTTCCATCCATTATGGCTAACAACTCAATAACGCAGATAGACTTCACAACCAAGCCACCTCTGGTCATCAGCACAGGACCTGTGGAGCTGGGGGCTACCGAGGACAGGACACCCCCCAGCCTCCGTCTGCATACAGCAGGCTTAGCACAAGCCTGCACACAAGATCTCACTACAAGATCACTGACCAACACTGACCACTGGTCTCAAGAGAGTTTGATTAGCCGTCTATGTACGAAACAAAAAATCATGTACTGTACATACAAATACATATGTAAAAGTTATCAGCAGCCCATATTTTCATCAGTCCAGTAAAGACCATACATTCATTTTTCACTTTCTTTAATCAAATATAATAGGAAAATACTGGGAATTCATACAGTATTTAAGAGGATATACAGTAAGTAATTCAGTAAGTAACTAATTGCGAGTCTTTAGCCTATCACTCTTTGTGCCTTTTTGACCAGCAACTAAACAAGACTCCAATCACATGTGGAGCGGCCAACAGCTTATGGCGGTGTAGACATGTTCATCCTTCATCAGAGAGAGGAACAATGACTCAGCTCTCCCCTTGTGATTGTTGCTCACTGAAACACTGCTGCCGCAACAAATCTGAGGGTGCCATAAAGCGGACCCCACCCAACACGATTTTGAAATCTTAGACTTTTTTCAAATCAGGACTATACTACATACAGAAGAGAATACATGAAGAGAATCTTTAACTGTAAACATGCTCCTATAAGATTAGTACACACAATGATGCACCACACGACAATGCATGCTCGATTGCTTCTCCCCAACTCGGATATTGCAAGGGCGGTAGGCGATCATAGGGTAAACCCTCATAATGTTTGAAAATATGCACCAATTATGCCACATTGCAAGTTCAGCTGTAGCCAATCGATTTTAAAACCCCACAGCTACCCCGCCATGTGTGGAGATGTTTTTTTCTTATGGGCAAAGAAAACTTTAACGGGGATTTGAGATTTTGTTTGCCCTCAGAGAGGATTTTGAGAATTCCTGCATTAAAATATTATATTATATTCAAGAAATTTCAGACATGGTGTGGTACTGTTTACATCAGAAAACATAAGCTGCTATTGAACTGTCCTAGTGCTTGTTGTTTACGAATATCTGCACCACTGTATCTGAAATGCGCATCACATGCGTCGCTACCACAATGCTGGATTACTGCATCAACAAAACAAAAGAATCTTCCTTTTTCACATACAGCAATCACACTTTAGAAATACTGAAGTGTTGTTGACGTGTTTGTTTGTGTACTGGTTGCCAGCGACAACAGTATCATGGCAACTGTACTGTATGTCATTGTTTCTGAAACTCTCCTCTGCTTTTTCCACTCCACAATGCAAATTGGTGCTCAGGGAGGTGTTAGACGGAAAGGTAATTACGTATTTTTCTTAATTTTTTTTTAATTTACCTGACTCGATATGGACATGATCCCTTAGGTGCATGGTCAAATGTGAGTAGTCAAATGCAAAGGAAAAAAGGCAGATAACACTGACCCGATTTGTGACTCAGTGCCCTCCTGAGCTAGTTTCAGTCAAAAGAAACCATGTGAGTGGGTCAGTGTGTGTGTGTGTGTGTGTGTGTGTGTGTGTGTGTGTGTGTGTGTGTATGTGTGTGTGTGTGTGTGTGTGTGTTTAGGGTATCGGTTAAACTGAAGCCTGTGCACGTGGTTATGCTGGGCACTCAAAAAGGGGAAAAAACCCAGGGAGGTGTGGCACTTACACAGTTCACACACTTGGTTTGTTTGCGCATCAAACATACGAATGCTTTGGTGGGTAAAGGTTGGTCCGCTCTTGCAATGAGGGTGTTATTTCGTGTTAGTAAGTGTGAAACTGCAGATTCTTTTCAGTGCTTGCGTGTGCATGTAGGTGTTTATATGTGAATCAGCCCATGTTGATGGGGGCTCAGGATGCTGTGGCCTATCACACGCAGCAGTAAGAGCTCAGAGGCCCTGGGTGTTTCCAGGTGTGTGTGTGTGTGTGTGTGTGTGTGTGTGTGTCTGTGTGTGTGCGCGCGCGTATGTGTATGTGTGTGTGTATATGTGTGTGTGTATGTGTATGGTTGTGTGTGTGTGTGTGTGTGTGTGTGTGTGTGTGTGTGTGTGTGTGTGTGTGTGCGCGCATTTGTGTATGTGTGTGTGTGTGTGTGTATGATTGTGTGTGTGTGTGTGTGTGTGTGTGTGTGTGTGTGTGTGTTAGTACTGTACTTACGGTCCAGTGGTGGCTGGGCGTGGGGGCGGAGGCGCGGGCGCTGCTGGAGGGGCGGCGGCTGGAGCAGGTGTGGGCGGTGCTGCAGATGCTGCGGGGGGCGGAGCTGCAGCCTCTGGGGGCGGGATATCCACCTGCTTCCAGTCCTGTCCTTCCTCCACCATCAGAGCGATAAGCGTCCCCAGGCGCACACTGCGACTGCCCTCTTCCATCTGAAGATGCACACACACACACACACACACACACACACACACACACACACACACACACACACACACACACACACAGAGGAAAAGAGGCAAAGAGTACATCAGTCTGTGCAGTATACAATAACAGAGGCATGCTCTGGAACAGTTACAAATGAGTAAGAATGAAAGATGTCAATGAGTAAGAATGAAATGCAAGAATGAGGGAGAAGGGGTAGAGGTAGTGTGTGTGTGTGTGTGTGTGTGTGTGTGTGTGTGTGTGTGTGTGTGTGTGTGTGTGTGTGACGATGATGACAAATGGCAGCAAAAGAAAAGGGAGGCACAGCTTCACAAGGGAACACACACTTCAGCTGTAAATCTTACTTCATTGGATGGCCTTCACACTAACGGCAACACCAACTCACTTGGCCACCCTCAAAAGAGCAGACAGATAGATGAGGGGGACCGGGGGGGAGGGGGATCTGGGGGGGGGGGGGGATCTAGGGGCAGTGCAGTGGTCCTGGCAGGTGATTATTTTAAACAGAAGCAAGGAACCAGTGCCAGTTTTCCATCAACACAGTCAATCAACCAAACACAGACTCTCCATCCTTCTCCCTTTCCCTCTCCCTTTAACAATGACAACCATCCTGTCCCACACACCACAGCCAGACATTTCTGTGACATGATTCTGCACAAAGCAGGCTAGTTCCCCTGGCTTAACTGGGAGTACTTTTTGAATTACAACGCAATTTGTACTTTCTCTGTCTGTCTGTCTGAACAGCTTTGTTTTGATTCTTTGCCCTGTAGACGAATTTATTTTGCATAGAGGTGCTCCCACAGAGGTAGCTCAGTTCACACAATACATATACTGGCATAATCATTGTCCAAAATAAACAAGAGCTCACAAAGCACTGGTCAGACAGCTTAAAACACCCCTATATGTAAATTAAATTTGTCTACAGGGCAAAGAATCAAAACAAAGCTGTTTTTGCAGATAGCGTAATCGAGGGTGAAACAGACAGAGAAGGTACAAATTACATTGTAATTCAAAAAGTACTCCCAGCTAAGTCAGGGGAACTAGGCTGCTTTGACTGGGAGGAAGCGATGAGCTAACGAAGACACACATTTTAATCCAGAAAATGTCATTTATCAATGCCAATGAGTTCCAGGTGATTTGTATAAAAGGTACTAGTGGGAAACATCAACATTTTAGTTTAATCCTGCATAGGGTTTTCTTTAATGAGAATATCTAATGCGAATCAACTCAAAAAAAAGATTTGCCGCAAACTGAATACCGCCAATATTCCGCTTAAAACCAAAAACATTCTCATTATACTGTATGTGTGTGGTGGGATATGATAAGATAAGACAGGTGAGTCAACGATGTCGAGTTTGTTTAGTGCCTGATCAGTGACCTAATAAGAAAATTGGGCAGATAAAGCAAGTGGAAATAACAGGTGTGCCAGTAAGCAAAAGCACTCACTCACAGATAACCTGCACCATTTGGAAAGTATGACAGATTTCTGTGTTTAAGCTAAGACCACAGCTCAGCCCACAGAGACGTTGGGGGTCAGGCAAACTCAGGAAACCCAAGTACTTAAAAAAATAAAACGGACAACCCCTCCTCTTTTTCTATGAAGGACACACACACACACACACACACACACACACACTCAAACACACATGCACACAGTTAAAACATGTGCAAACACAGAAAAACACGGACAACCCCTCCTCTTTTTCTATGGAAGTCAACACACACACACACACACACACACACACACACACACACACACACACACACACACACACTTAAAACATGTGCAAACACCGAAACACGCGGACAAACACTCATACCAAAATAACCGTAGGACACAGTTTTAGCACTTTCTCATACACACATCGCCCATAACGCTTAAGTTAGACACCAGGCCACAATGATACATGGGCACACAAAAATACTTAGCCTGGATGTAGCCCCACAAAATATATTGCCTACTTTTGTGACCCATCACTATATTTAGCAGGTCTAGTATGAAAACGAAAACAAACACACACACACACACACACACACACACACACACACACACACACACACACACAAACCCACACAGTTTTGCCTTGGTTAAGGTGATGAGGGAAAGACATGTGGATAAGCAAGTGTAAGAACATAAATACTACAAGAAAAGGCTCAAGACAACAACATCTCATCTAATCTCATCTGGGCACATACATGCACACACACACACACACACACACACACACACACACACACACACACACACACACACAATACACGGGAAGAAGGTGGGGGTGGGGCTACTTGTTACTAGGCAGGACTGCGAGGCTTCAAGGGATTATGGTTTTCTAGTGAGGAGTGTGAACAAATACAGAAACATCAGCCTGCGTGTGTGTGTGTGTGTGTGTGTGTGTGTGTGTGTGAGTGAGAGAGAGAGAGTGCGTGTGCATGTGCGTGTGCGTGTGAGAGAGAGAGAGGAATAATTGGCTGGTAGAGATAGTGGCCATCAGGTAAGAACAGGATGCATTCAAACAGATGTGAAGAGGACACAACGGACACAACGACCAAACAGGTTGAGCTGTGTGTGTGTGCATGTGTATACCAGCACATACCAGCTGAAATGCACATCTGAAACACCCTCTCTCTCTGTCTCGCTCTCTTTCTCATACACACACACACACACACACACACACACACACACACACACACACACACACACACACACACACACACACACACACACACACACACACACACACTTGCTACTGTTCCGCTCATGCACCATCTGCATTGCAAAAATACACATTTTTCACCCATGTGGTCACGGTCTGATCTTCCTGGTCACAGTCTGTTGGCTCCCTTCTCCCCGCTCTGCCTCCACTCTCCACTCTACTCTGCTCCGCTCTGCTCTGCAGTGGGGAGCTTGAGTGGCTCAGCTACTGGACTGGAGCAGGAGCAGGAGCAGGGGCTTCAGCATTATTATTCTCTGCCTCCCACCCAGACATCTTGTCCAGGAGGAGTCCCCTGAGAGTCAACACCACCACCCCCACCACTACCACAGATACTACTACACCACCATCACCAGCAGCAGCAGCAGCAGCAGCAGAATGTGGGGGGACGAGCAGGTTTTACACTCCTCCTATCTCTGGGCTGTCTTTGTCTTGTCGGAGACAGGTATGCCATGACAGCAGCCACACGGATGAAGATCACATGTGTGTGCGTATCTGTGTGTGTGTGTGGGGGTGAGGGGGGCTACAAAACACACAAACATGCACACACAGACACAGAGAGAGAGAGAGAGAGAGAGAGAGAGCTAGAGAGAGATGCAGGTACAATATTGCTTTCTTGTGCTTTATCTTCCTGACCAGGGTGCCAGTAGACCAGTCATGCTCAGTCAGTGTACACATACACAAACACACACGAACACACACACACACACACACACACACACACATTTCACATGGTAATCAGCACCTTTCTACTAGTCCCATCCCATCAACACGCATACACACAAACACAGCATGGCGTGGTTCTGAGGCACTGCTGGTCTCAGTGCGGGACCGGGTAGCGCGGGAGCGCAGCAAATCCCTCCCCGCGGGGGTTTTCATAAACACCAATTAGAGGCGTATTTATAGTGATTTAATAATGCTGCCCAGGAGCTCAGCCAGCCGCTGGCAGCTTGTCATTCACAGTCCTCAATAACGGCAGACTCTCTTGCTCTCTGCACACACACACACACACACACACACACACACACACACACACTCACTCAACATCAGGATCTCCTCACGGCCAGTCTTTGGAGTTCGACACTGCCACCTAATGGTTGCCAAAGAGTACTGCAACAGTCTCCTTCTACCTGCCATCTAGCATTATATTATTATCAGTGAATACTGGGTGTGTAATGTTAGTGATTTATGCTCAAGAGGTACCAATAAGATCCTCCTTGGTGGGTAGGGTTTGAAATATCAGTGGTATGGATGTAGATGATGAATAATGTAGAGAGGTGTGTATGAAAAATACATCGGATTCGGATACTGATACATCAATGCTTGACATGTCTTGACCTGAAGACAATGGATCCTGAGACATTGGCTATGGTTACTTGCAGGGAATATACCAGGTCTTAACAGATTGTTGGCAATATTCGGTTGCAGACAAATCTTGTAAACTCCTCATTCTGATCGAACAATTTGGTTGTATTCCTTTTTTGGCGCAAACTGAATAGGACTAATATTCCGCTTCCAAATATTCTCATTATTTGTTTGTGTGTGTATGTGTGTGTATGTGTGTGTGTGTGTGTGTGTGTGTGTGTGTGTGTGTGTGTGTGTGTGTGTGTGTGTGTGTGTGTGATGAGATATGCATAGAGTATACGTGTATTATTTATGCACCCCAAAGACTGTCAGGCAATAGAGAAGCCAGATTTAGAGTCATTGTGTATGAGCAGTGCTGGAGAATGGAGAGAGAGAGAGTATGTGTGTGTGTGTGTGTGTGTGTGTGTGTGTGTTGGTTTGCAAGAGGTTTCTACAGTGTATAGCTGAATGCTGAGGGTGATTTAGGGTAAAAGGGGGGAAGGGGGCAGATCCAACGCTATGGATGCTGGAGATTACCATATTCCTCCACTCCGTCTCACGCATGCACATACATGCCCCTCCCCCTACACCACACAGGACTCCACACACACACACACCCCTGCCTCTCTCTATCTCCGAGCCCCGGAGCTCCAGAGCTCCGCCACCCTCCCCCCACTAGCGGAGCCTGTTGCTGGGCATGCAAGCGGCTCAGAGCCCCCTGACGACTCCCGTTGCTCCTCCAGAGGCTCCGGCAATTGATCACAGGTTACCAGAGCAGGAACTAGAGCTACTAGTGCGATCGAAACCAAGTGTTGCTAGGCAGATCACAGACCAATTATAACCTTTACACAGGGTGCTGACAGACAAACTGGTGTGCGTGCGTGTGTATGTGTGTGTGTGCGTGTGCGTGTGTAAAA
>JAODXP020000017.1:24982104-24984604 GCA_027497455.2 Sardinella longiceps | reverse complement strand
GCCGTCATCGTTAGACTCCAACGTGACCACGGCTTTGTCCGTCTCGATCTCACACAAGGCATCGCCTGCTGCCACTGGCTCACCTGGTGTCACACACACACACACACCAAAAAAAGATAATAAGTTGCAAATATAATCTACATTTGTACTACATTTACCATTAGTTAAAAAAAAAAATTAAAAATAAATAGTGAATCTGTGAAAATATGATGCATGAAAATCACTTCACGTATGCCTATGTAATTTACTCTGCCTGTTAACACACTGAAACCAAAGAGCGAAGCTGAAACCATGAAGTCTCGGCAGCGACAAACACAGCCTGGGCCCAGGCACATTCCACCAGAGGCTAAAGTGCTGCACACAGGAGCACAGGTGACTAGCGCACTCTGGGCAATGGGCATATATTAGCATCCATTAGCCTCCACCAAGAGGAGCAGCAATTAGAGAATCTCTTAGCTCTTTCATCACACACCACTGCCATCACATCAGACAAGGAGAGAGAGAAGGAGGGATGGAGTGGGTGGAGGAGAGGAGGTGGGAAATACAGAGAAGGTTTTGTTTGTGTGTGTTTATGCGTGTGTGTGTGTGTGTGTGTGTGTGTGTGTGTGTGTGTGTGTGTGTGTGTGTGTGTGTGTGTGTGTGTGTGTGTGTGTGTGTGTGTGTGTGTGTGTGTGTGTGTGTCATGTGTGAGTGTGTCTGCCAATAGTGTCTGTGGAGGAGGAAAGGTATTTAGTTGATTAATGTTTACCTCGGCAAGGAGAAAAAAGGGGGTGGGACACATGAATTAAGCTAAGATGAATTTCTCCATGTACCATAAACAAGGCCTATTTAAGAACTCTCTAATAACCATTATTTGCAAACCAACAACTACACTCCCAACAACAAAAATGCCCACATGAACATACACATAAACCTCATTGATTCATTGGCTTGACTCACTGGCTGTTATCATACCCTGTGCTGCAGTGCCCCCTTGCTGTACTTTGTGTGAACTGCACTTTTAAAATCCAGTGGAGCCCTGGTGGAGCCTGCAGCAGTCGCTGGCCCCCTGTAGAGAGTGCAGCTGGCAGACAGAGTGAAGACTCTAGTTTACACGGACTACTGGGACCCTTCAGGACCCGAATGAGTAATGTGGTGTGTGTGTGTGTGTGTGTGTGTGTGTGTGTGTGTGTGTGTGTGTGTGTGTGTGTGTCAGCCCAAAGCACTGGGCAAAGGGGGAACGACAAACATTTGGGTGCGAAGATCCAAAATGGCACATCACCATGGGGGAGAACAGGCTGTGGAACAAGCGATGACGTAGGTATACACAAAAGTTGTCAGTATTTCATAAAAAGGGGGGTTGCTGGTCCATAGACACAGCAGGGGCACACACACCACAGTTCCCAGCTGCTCCACACGTTACCAGGGACTCACTGTGGGGGCGGCTGACGCTAGTTCCAGCACAGCAGGGTAAGCCAGCAGCCTCAAGCCCCAAACAAGAGGAGAGAGGGAACGAGAGAGGGAACGAGGGATGGAGGAAGGGAGAAACGGAGAAAGAGTGACAGAGGGAGAGAGAGAGAGAGAGAGAGAGAGAGAGAGAGAGAGATAGAGAGAGAGAGCCTTTATGAGAGGCAACCCAACATACAGTATGGACCCACACAAACTCAGATAAACATTGCAGTACCTTATAGTCTATGCACTCTCCCATACAACATAACTCTGTATCAGTGTGTCAGTGTACGTGTTTAGCAAGGGGTCAGTGTGTGTGTGTGTCTAATGTGTGTGTATCCAAACCCAAGGAGACTGTGTGTGAGGGTTCATGTATGTGTGCAAGGTTTCAGTGTATATATGTGTGTGTGTGTGTGTGTGTGTGTGTGTGTGTGTGTATGTGTGTATGGTGTGTGTGTGTGTGTGTGTGTGTGTGTGTCTAATGTGTTGTATCCAAACCCAAGAGACTGTGTGAGGGTCCATGTGTATGTGCAAGGTTTCAGTGTATATGTGTGTGTGTGTGTGTGTGTGTGTGTGTGTGTGTGTGTGTGTGTGTGTGTGTGTGTGTGTGTGTGTGTGTGTGCGTGAATGTGTGTGTGCGTATCCAAACCCAAGGAGACTGTGTGAGGGTCCATGTGTATGTGTGCAAGGTTTCAGTGTATATATGTGTGTGTGTGTGTGTGTGTGTGTGTGTGTGTGTGTGTGTGTGTGTGTGTGTATGTGTGTGCATGTGTGTGAGTGTGTGTGTGTGTGTGTGTGTGTGTGTCTAATGTGTGTGTGTAAACCCAAGGGTGTGTGTAGGTATGTGTGTGTGTAGTGTGTGTGTGTGTGTGTGTGTGTGTGTGTGTTTGTCTAATGTGTGTGAGTATCCAAACCCAAGGAGGCCCAGGCTGTATGATAGTGCTAGAGCCCAGCTGGTGATTTCCCAGGGGAGCGACCTAGCTGGCTAGCTGAGCTGAGCTGAGCTAAGGAGGCTGAGGAGGCTAGGTTGGGCTGGGCTGGGGGTTTGGCCCAGAGGGGCCGCCCCACCTCT
>JAODXP020000017.1:24972104-24979604 GCA_027497455.2 Sardinella longiceps | reverse complement strand
GCTACCAAGAAGATTCATCTGCTCACTTCCACACACTCTTTTCTGACACATACCCCAACAGATCAGCCTCACAGGGCAGATAACCAACATTACACCATACAGGTTGCATCACCTCCTAAAAATAACTACTAGTAATCTGCCCGAGAAAGACTACTGCCCACTGTCTGTTGGACTCGTATTGACCTGAAGTCAATATTGACCTGGCTTAGCTTACCTTCCTTCTTCAGCCATTTGACAATGTTGCCCTCCTCCATTGTGGGTGACAAGGCAGGCATCTCCACTTTCAGTGGGGCGACACCTGCAGGTGGACAGAGGTAACACACCGGTTAAGTTGGGTAGTGATTGAACATTGAACAATGATTGAACCGAATGCGTCCTCAGATAGCAACTTCCATTCACTTCATGTTGAGACTGGAGAAAGGGATAACATTTTTAATCTTAGTTTATATAGTGGTACCATTCCTACATCTTGGAAGTCTGCTTTTGTTCTCCCACTTTTGAAAAGTGGAGACCCTTGTTTATTGGACAATTATCGCCCAATCTCTAGATTGTCTGTGCTGGCCAAACTGTTTGAATCTCTTATAAATGAGCAACTTAAACTTTTCTTAACTGAGAATTCCATTTTAAATCCAATGCAGTCTGGCTTTCGACAAGGTCATAGCACAGTCACAGCTGTCACCGCAGTCACAAATGACATTTTAAATGCTTTAGATAATAAGAAGTCTTGTGCTGCAATATTTATTGATCTTTCTAAAGCGTTTGATACGGTGGACCATGATCTTCTTTTAAAGCGATTACAAAGAATAGGCTTTAGTGATACTGTGCTACGGTGGTTTTCAAATTACCTCAGTGATAGAACACAGTGTATTGTAATTGATAACTATACCTCAGCATCATCAGAAGTCACTATGGGGGTCCCACAAGGGTCGGTTTTGGGCCCGATTTTATTTTCTCTTTATTTAAATGACTTGGGTAGGGACCTGAAGACAGCAAAAGTGCATCTTTATGCAGACGACACTATTTTGTACACCACAGCTTCATCAGTGAATGCTGCATTTACACAACTGCAGTCTGCTTTTAATCATTTACAAACATTTCTTATTGAGCTAAAGTTGGTACTGAATGCTAAAAAAACTAAAACAATGTCATTCACACAATCACGCTCTTCACCTAACATTAGTGTATCAACACTAGATGGCACTGAAATAGAAAGAGTATCATCCTACAAGTATTTGGGGATCTGGTTGGATGATAAGATGTCCCTTGGTGTCCATATTGAGAGCCTTTGTAAGAAACTTAGACCAAAGTTGGGTTTTTTCTTTAGAATGAGGAAGTGCTTTCCCTATCTTGCAAGGGAAAGGTTAGTTCAGAGCACGTTCCTGTCAGTACTTGACTATGGGGATACACTGTATATGCACTCCAGTCTATTCTTACTTAAAAAACTGGATGTGCTGTACCACTCAGCCTTACGTTTTATCACAGGTGCATCAGCCAGGACTCACCATTGCACTCTTTATGAAACTGTACAATGGTCTTCTCTGTCCATAAGGAGAAAAATTCATGCACTGACTTTTATTGCCAAAGCCCTTATGGGTAAACTACCTTTATACATTTTTAATTTACTTTCTTTTCAAGATAGCACTTACAGGACTAGGTCATCAGAAAAAATACTTTTACATATTCCATTTACAAGAACTGAACTAGGAAAAACAGCATTTTCATCATTTGCACCTAAAGCCTGGAATGAACTTCAAGCCACTCTAAATCTTGAAGTTCTTCCATCCATAAATTCCTTTAAAGACCTGTTAAAATCATCATTAACTGACAGATGCAACTGTTTTTGATTTTTTGCCATGACTACTGTATGCTTTTTTGGTTGTCTGTGCATGCTCAATATTGTTGTGTTTACTTCTGTTTAGATGTTATGTAGCTGTCTTGTCTCTTGTGGTTTTATTGTAATGTAACTTTTTAAGCCGCCTTCTTGGCCAGGTCTCTCTGGAAGAAGAGTTACTCTAACTCAATGGGACTTCCTGGTTAAATAAAGGTTAAATAAAATAAAAAAAAAAAAAAAAAGAATCAGCATTATGGAAGATGTGTCCTGTAGGTAAACAATGGCAGACAATTAGAACAAAGCTATGAGATAAATCAAAGATCAAAGCTTTGTGGTCAGCTACGTATTTACATATTTACAGATTATTCCATGCAAATTTTAGACTACGCATATCAGAGATATTTAGATTTCTTGGCACAAGTATTCCTCTGTGTTCTTTTCTGTTAACTGGTTTGACTAGCGAGATGACTCATGTAATGTAAAACAAGCACTTTAAGCTGAACTGAACTGAACTGATGGAGACAGAAGAGGGACATCAGCTCCAACGAAGTGCAGAGCATAATGCTTTCAACATTCTCATTGTTTTCAATAAAACTGCGCACACAAGCATCGAACGCTGCCCGCCGTTCCATGTTGTGTGTGTGTGGGATTACAACCGGTCAGCGTCTGGATGAGACTGGATTGAGGTCTGATTTATGACCGGATGCTTGGAACTAGGCCCTACTCATCGATCAAATCGTGCACCCTGGCCCTACTTTAACCACACACACACACACACACACACACACACACACACACACACACACGACCGCATCGGGGGGTCTCCGGACCACCATCACACAACCGGACTCCAACTTTCCGGGTGTTGTCATGGTAACCGGATGTGAGAATGAAAAAGACTCATGTTATCCTGTAACCTCACGTCTGCATAAGTGTAAGTGCATAAGGACCCTACTGAGCTTAGCTGCCAGTTCTGAATGTGTGTGGCCATGAGTAGCCTATACTGTAGACTCCAGCACTAAATCAATAGTCTGCTTCTTTAAGCAGTTAGTGAATGAGTGTGAGAGAAATGTTCCTCTGTGTGTGTGTGAGAGAGCTCTCAACAAGGATTCACTGTACAGCACAGCACAGCAAGAAAGAAAGAAAGAAAGATGGTATGATGTTTGGTGGGGTTACCAGGCATGCATGAGCACTCCACACAGCTTTGAGCAATGTCTACACAAGTCATGTTGGCTGCTGTCAGAGGTAAGAAAGTGTGTGCTCTGGATTTTGTTCCCATTATGTTCCTGTCTGTGCGGGGATAGATGCTGGCCTTGAACATGTCTCAATCATGACATAGTTTATTTTCATGACTTCATTTACCGTCACATACAATGGTGTGAATTTTATCAATCTTGTTTCACCAATCACAATTCTATATTCTGTTATTACAGTGACTTCTAGGCCTATTCAATACACTGAATTAAACCAGAACTATGCAAAGTTTTTACACTCAGTCATTCAGAAGGTAGGCTAAATTAATCCTTATTGAATAGTGATACACTAGAAGGGTCGGCAGGATAGATCAGTCGCAAACATACTCACAAAATCTGCTTTTTTGTCGCCTGCCTAGGTAGTTGAGATGCTGCAAAATACATTGGAGGATGGCAGGCTAAGAGCCATCCTGCCCCCTGGTGGCTGTTATAGGATTAAATGCAGCATCATTTCATCTACAGTAGGCTACTTACAGAACATTTAGTGTGTTCCTTCTCTCTCTCTCTCTCTCTCTCTCTCTCTCTCTCTCTCTCTCTCTCTCTCTCTCTCTGTCTCTGTCACACACACACACACACACACACACAACATCATACAGACAACACACCAGTCACGCAGAAATTACAACTCCCAAAATACCAGTCCATAAAACATGTCTTTAGTTCCTTTCATTCCAGTATTTCCTAGAATCATTCACAAATAAATGAACACAAATAACGTTAACCTAGAAATTTTGTGATGAGAGTGGAAAGGCCTAATTTGCGTCTAACGTTAGCATCCATTCACGAAGGTAACGTTATTACTTGCAATAGGCCTACTAAACTGCAACTGTGCGATCTAACGTTATTCAGTATACGTTACATTAGGTGTAACCTGTAAATGTCGGTGGCCAGGAGTAACGTTACGGTAAAAGAAACCTTGGAGCAAATGATAACACTACTTGATCAGGCCATTTATATGAAAGTCCAATGGTTCAAGCTGATTTGGTCTTGGATGACCTCAGCTGACTTGAGAGCAAGCGCCCAGCTAATATTAACTAGGATGACTTTCTGGTCTATCGTAGACTGATGAAGAGTATTGTTTATGCATTATTTAATGTACAAGGCAGACTAAAAGTGACATTATATTATATTACCGATTCGGGCTTGCTAACCATCAATTTTGACAGCTAGCCGAGTTAGCAAGGCAAACAGCAATGTCAGTGATTTCTATCGCATCACTTACCAAAGAACGACGGAGACTGAAATAAGCTCCTGACTTGTTCCCGAAACGTATGTGCTGTCCATGGACATTTCTTTACTTTTATTAATCTCAAACCGATTAAAATTCCTTGACGCCCCAGCCGCAAGGAGGCCGCCATGTTTGTGTCCTTACGCTCGAGGGCTGCCCGGATGCCTGCCTGAATTCTATGCAATGTCATTGGCATCGCTACACTAACAGAAAAATCAACCGTTGTTCATTTATTGCAATATTGGTAGTTATTCATATATCAAAATAAAAACACATTTTAATATTATTCCAATAAAAACCGTGCATGTTTTAAGGTTTTATTAATAGCAGGCACCTAAGAGCTTTCTTTACAGACACACCAAGTTTGTAACATTACTACCATCTAGTGGATAGAGGTCATTAATACATTTAGAGAAAAGGGGTTGGTGCACAAATGACAGAATGTGCTGCTGAATGGAAAATCTATGGATAAACCTGTTGTGATGTGTTGGCTTCATATTTAAATACCCTACAATGTAAGCAGTAATACTCTTTGTAGCAGGAGAGAAGGAAAAATGCAGTGCATTCCAGTTTAGTTTCAGAGGCTTTGAATCATGTGCAAAGTTCTGTTGCTCAGCAGCCTGACACTCTGAAGCTCTTCCCCATTCTGGAGCTGCAGGCAGTGCGCTGTCAGTGTGTACAGTAGATGTCAGAGAGGGAGGGGAGAGAGACCCCAGTGATCAGTGGCATTAGCAACATACTCACCATTTGGATGATTGTTTGAAAGATGTGTGTGGAACAGACAGACAGACATCTGTGATTAGCCTGGTATAGATAGGTAACACTTGAAGGTAGGCTACTTACATACAGTATAGTGACATGGCACTGTCATAACTATGCCATGACTCAGATTTTTTTCTTTTTCCTGCTGTTTTGCAATTGTGGAAAATGGTTATTAGTTGGTTGGTAAACAAACCAGGAAACAAATGGAATGTTTTGTTTGCTAGAATTCGGGAAACCCCCTGACCATACCATTTAGTCATTACAGGGAAGTGAACTGCACATCAGTCTATGCCAAGTTCCTCATTTTTTCCCCCCACAAATCAGATGTCAGTCAGCATTCCATAAAGCCATAAGCACTGAAGTAAATACAAATGGCAGCAGCAAATCCAAATAGCCTACTCTAAGTGTTTTCCACCTGTAAAAAATATCTTTAGGCTATTTACTTTTTTAACAGGTGAATAACACTAAAAGTAGGCCTACTATGATACTGCTGTTTGTATTTAACCTAATGCATATGGCTTTATGGAATGCTGACATGAAGCGATTCCATTACCATGACTCAGTGGGAGGATTCTGAGATTCTTACATGCGGCACAGCATTTATGTTGCCTTAGGCATGCAGCTGAAACACCATATTCAGTTGTACTAAATCACCTAGTTGTACTCTAATGTTTACTTTTGAGACTGTGTATTGAGCTGATGTGGAGGCTCATGGACAGATACTGTAAGAGTGACATCCCATATTTGCTAAGCTGGCAGGGTCTTACACAGAGTGTGAACACCTTTACATAGAGTTATGAAGCTTAGCACAGGATGTTTGCTTACATGCGTACAAGAGTATTCACACATGCACATATGCACACAAGTGCACACAGATGAACACACTCACACACACTTGCTCACTTATGAACTTACACACACACACACACACACACACACACACACACACACACACACACACACACACACACACACACACACACACACACACACACACAGTAAAATCAGACACAACAATGCAGACAAATATTTAGGAGCTGTCACATTGTCTGTTGTTTTGTACACTTGGATTGCATAAGCCTGTGTGCACACAAGGACACACACACACACACACACACACACACACACACACACACACACACACACACACACACACACACACACACACACACACACAGTTGAGTTTCAAAACTATCTGAGCTATGAGTCAGCTAAGAGGTGATTTATTCACCTTAATGACCACACAGTGGTGTAGACATCTTTTGTATGCTCCCCTAGTATCAAGTTGCATGACTGCATGCAATATATTTCAAATGCTGTCTGACAACCTTTTGACATTACAGCCTAGTAATGTGATAAAATGGAATACTTTGGAGTTTTGTGTGTATAGCAATCTGTAATAACTTTGTGTGCATACTATAGGCAAAATGGACATACATTAAGATTAAACCTGCATATATTTTGAATGTTATCAAAGGCAGACTTTATTTTCACCTGCTCACATCTCAGCACCGTGGAATGGGTGGCTTCAGAGATAATGGTGCGACCAATCTATCCCGCCGCCATAAAAAACCAAATGCCCTGATAGGCACCAGCTGATACCTCCAAGCGCCTGTGAGTGTGGGGCAGGACTGATAAGACCGATGATCCTCTATCAGTCACACAAAGCACCCTGTGAATTGGGCCGGATGAGAGGCAGAGGCAGCAAGGGCCCTGTGGTCTCGGACTTGAGTCTTATCTGCCATCTCTTCCTTGTTCTCGTCACAGCATCTGATTACCGTAATGTCTCCATTTTAAATAATAAAATTCCAGTAGTACAATACACACAGCCTATTCAAATGTGTCTTTATGTATGAAATTTAAAGATAGGAGGTGGGAAAAGTGGGGGGAAAAAGGTGTCTGTGTTGTGCTAAAACGTTATTGGCCTCTATGTCAACAGTGATGCAAATTGACAAGGTGTGTTTTCTGTCAGGGTTTCCAGAGAACCTTGAATAATCAGAAATGATGATTAGGCTATTGGGTTAAAAATAAACTAGCAGTGAGTGACCTGGATGACCTCTAATCTAGTCATTTATAGATTCAAATGTATTTGTGACGTCAAGCAACTCTGCTGAATCACAATCAATCTTTACCTGGACAGCAAGCACAACTAGCACACTGCACAAAATAAAAGCTGATATCTCGTTGCGTAACACCAGTAAAATGTCCAAAACTAATTCTATAAGAAATGAAAACACAACAATGATCCAATGGACACAGACTGAGAAAATGGTCAAAGTCAAAGTCAAAGTCAGTTTATTTATAAAGCACATTGCAGACACTGTAGACACAATGTGCTGCACTGAGAAAATGGTCCTTGCTAAAAGACAGAACATTCAAAAGCACATACATGCACATACACAAACATACATGTAACATGTACAGAT
>JAODXP020000017.1:24959604-24967104 GCA_027497455.2 Sardinella longiceps | reverse complement strand
CTTTAGTTGGAAAAGAAGGATGCCAGACTATGCTGTGTACCCACCCGGGCTTGATGGAGATGGTGAACTCAAGGCTACAGAAGACGAGAATGCCGGCTTAATATCGAAGAAGTCTGCAATTCACACAGCAGCATAGAACATTACTCAAAGCTTGCAATGAGAAGGCTGGTTTTGTGTATAGCAGAAGAGATACATTATAATGAAATCGAATGAATAGAACTTTAATTAGTCAGTGAAAGAATGCTTTGTGTATGGACGATTAAAACATGAAGCTATTAAAGAGCTATAAAGCTATAAATCGAGAGAGGTTCCCGACAGGCATATTTACTGTACCTGAAGTTTGAAAGAAGCCAGTTTCCTCCTTGAAGGGAAGAAGTGAACAAGGAAACTCTGGAAGATAAATAAGAAGGGGAGTGTTTTTTATCGTAACATCAGTTTCATTTCTATTGGCCGGCTATCAGTGGCGATGATGATATCTTCAGTAGAACTTGAGAGCTCCTTTCTTCAGAAGAAGCATGCTTTCCTTTCCAACTTAACCTGTTTGCTTAAGGCATGTTACAACCTATAGCCCTGCAATTAGAGATCGCTGTGTGCTCTTAAAAAAAATGTTTCTACATATAGTGATTGTTGTGATAGAAATGCAAATGCCTTGTCTCTTGTCTCTTACAGACATACAATACAATACAATGATTTAACAAAGGTCCTGTAAGGATATAGTAAATAGCAATAAATCTACTGGCAGTCAAGTTTGGAAATAACTTTAAAAACAAGTGTATGCGCTTGTGTGAATAGTTCATATAATTTAACAGGCATAATGGGACAGACGTGGCCTACAATTGGTTTGGACTTAACAATTAGATTTAATATAGGGAACAAAAGGGTGTGTGTGTGTGTGTGTGGGGGGGGGGGGTATAGGGAAAAATGATTGACCATCACTCTTTGAACTTGCTAGGGCAACTTACCATCTATCTCTGTTTTAATGTCCATGGTAGGGAAGATTTCTGGAGCATACTGGCCTGTGACAGAGACATAAACCGTTGACTTGGTGTCAAATGAAATATTTCATCAGACAAGATGGGTGTTAAATTCCTATGAAACCATACACACTAGAGACAAGACAAACTTGCCATTCCAGTTCCATGATGCTGAACAAATGATCTATTTACTATAACGTGTCAGGACAGCACAAACAAAATATTAATTCATTAATCATCACTTGTTTTTGAATTATAGCAGTTATACAGCAATTATAGCAGTTATTGATCAAGGGTGAGACAGGTGTTAAGTTGCATATTGGTGAACTGACACCCAAATATGGTTCACTTGATATCAAGTGATGGAAATGCCTCAAATTACAGCCCGTGAGGTACTGGGTAAGAACAGGCAAGAATAGTTACTAGGTATGTAAAAAGTATAGTAGAGAATGTAGGAATAACAAAGATGTCATGATTATAAAAATAGTGCTGAGTACTGCTACTGAGACATGCACCTGCAATTGTATTAAAAGTATAGCCAATCTGAAAGCGCTGTTCATTGATTCATCAAAAAACTTAACCTTAAACTTAACCTATTGTAAAGAAGCAAATGGGCTATTGTAATTAGTCCAAGGGTCATCTTATGCTGCGCATACACTGTACGATTTTTCCCCCTTTTGAGACGATTTTTCACTAGTACGAGAATTTCTTGGATCGGGTCGAGTTTTAGCTTACTCGTGCATCTCACATCGTGTTGTTGATAACTTTCAAGTAGTTTGCGTTATTTTAACTTGCTTATAGGCTATGGTTATAATAAATACTTTATTATTTACCCCTTGACTTTTTATCAATGCCATTCTTACCTACTCCTTACCCAGTACTTCACAGGGCATAATTTAAAGCCCATGCTACCCATGTGATCCTGAGGGTGCTTCTACATACCGCCGCCCCATTTGATGTCAGCCAGGCTCTGAAAGAGGATAGACCCAACAGGCCCCGCAGCACGAGTGAAGTCCTGGAAGCTCATGCTGCAGAGTTGGCGTCCGTCTATGTCGAAGTTCTGGAAGGGGATGCTGGTGGCGTCGATCTGGTGCATGTCCAACGTCTGCTGCAGCCAGTCCCACACCTGGTATTTGGACCAGCACTGCGGCTGCGGCTCCTGGGCCCACAGACGGCTGGAGTAACTCGGTGTTACCATGGAAACTGCAAGTGAGGGGCCAGGGGTGTAAAGAAATGGTAAAGAAGAATACTTTTCTTTATGTTAAAATTTTAATGCATTCTCTGCTGCATGTCAATCATGATGGTGGTATGTCAAGGAGGAGAGTCCCGAATGGCAGAAATATGACCCCTTCACTAGATCGTATGAAATATAAGCTTTTTGCAAGGCAATGCTTACATTAGCTAGCATAATATTGAATCTAAATTTAAATGAACATAATGATGAGTGTAACTTTTTACTGAACTTGGAGTAAGGTAATCAGAGGCTCTGCAGATGCAGATGCCCAGAAGAGAGAGTGTGTGTGTGTGTGTGTGTGTGTGTGTGTGTGTGTGTGTGTGTGTGTGTGTGTGTGTGTGTGTGTGTGTGTGTGTGTGGGTGTGTGTGTGTGTGTGTGTGTGTGTGTGTGTGTGTGTGTGTGTGTGTGTGTGTGTGTGTGTGTGTGTGTGTGTGCTGTTTCTCACCATCTGTGGCTGGGTAATGGGAGGCCCATGGGGCAGACAGCTGGCTCTCGGCACTGACACTGGGGAGGGCACTCATGCTGCAGCCGGTGTGGCGGACCATGGTCTGGGGCCTGGAGACAAAGGCACACACAGTCAGACAAGGATGTGCATCTACTATCACACACACACACACACACACACACACACACACACACACACACACACACACTACTTCACTAACTATCAAACAGTTACACACCAAGATCCTATTGTCACACAACCACCTCTGCGGACAGTCACACACACACACCTCTCTGCTGCCACACACAAAACTCTCCCACATACAAATCATGCTGTTTCACACAAATGATATGTTTGTTATCTGTGGCACAAGCATATCTATGATCTACTTTACTTTTCAACACATCTATCTCACACAAAGTAATGATACATACAGACATCACTGTCTCACCTTTGGTTTTTACACAAATATGTTGATATCACAAACACCACTGCTGTCAGTGTCAATTATCATACTATATTTATCATGCTGACAAAATGCTACCACAATTACAAACATGTCTTACTCCACATGATGTGATGCACATCATTACATCACTACTTGTTGTCATGCACACATTCAGGTTTCACAAACAAACGGTGATGCTCATACACAAATGTAATTGCTAAACACACAACAAACACTGTAACAAACAATCATAAATACGCAAAAAAAATCACAAAATCATGCCATCACACATAAGCATCATGTAATTGCACAAAAGCAAACAGCCATACATGCACACTGCAAAAAAACTTGCAAAACCTGCATAGACAGATATGGTATCGAAGACAAACATGCTTTACTCTAATACAATGTCTCTTAAACTTTTTCAGGCCGAGGACCACTTTTACCAGACAAATGTTTTCAGGGACCACCAACAAGTTAGCCAGGCGAACGCCGCCTGCTGGCTCCGCTTATTTCATTTCGTTCCACCAGACAGTCAGGGATAGAAGACTACAGTTTTGTTTTTAAACTAACAGAGTGAGAAACTGGAGCCACGGTATTGTGCCTGGACATCACTAGCCTCGCGTTAAGATTATAAAACATTTTTACATGCGTTTTATACAAACTGTAGCAAATTGTTGCATAGCGCATAGCGCCCTCTAGAGAGGAAACGATTGCCAATGGAGATGTTTTAGACGCTTTGAATGAAGTTAACCGATGTGAAAGCGGATGATCAACTCAGGCTACCAACAAGGTAGGCATCTCTAAATCAATCTAGGCTTGTATAGGCATCTCAGTGTAAATAGGCATGTACAGGCACTTAAAATTCAGATAGACTGTGTTTTGATATAAATTACAAGCCTGCCTCATAGTATTCAGTGAAAACTCATCATTGGCCTTCAAATAATACAAGTGAGAAATGCAGACTAAATTCACATATTTTTTTTTAGAAATCCCTTTGCGGACCACTTGAGCTTATTGAAATGTGTTAATAAACACAGTGCTAGTGTATGTCTCCAGGAAGAGATGATGCTAATACAGAAAAAGCTTTAAAAACAAAAACAGTGATTGAATGTTGCATTTTGTTCCAACACTGCTTCCGCTATGATTAAACCACATCAAACAGCCATATGAACTATATGAGAAGGGTCCATTCAGAATGCTAAAATGGAAACCCAGTGGGAAGTTCTTTGCAGACAGTGTATGAATGACTGCCACATTAACCAGAGAGCTGCATCTGCAAATATGACATCAACATTTTAAATCAGACCAAAAGTACCCTATGTGTTAAAGGTGCAAAAAGATGGAAAAGGTGAACTAGGTTCACCAGCGTACTGCGGCAACCATTGCAGAACCTGTTTTGCACTTTTTTCCCCCAACAAGTGCATATTAGTAAGTTACTGCAATCCTACATCACTATCTTATACCAGGGAAACAAAGACTGATTGTATCCATGGCACTGTTACTCACTACCAAGAGACACACACACACACACACACACACACACACACACACACACACACACACACACACACACACACACACACACACACACACACACACACATTTGCACAGGAATGCATGTGGGGCTTCTGAATGCTTTGCATAGAGTACGGTTCATCTACCCCCGGCTTAGTTCAACAGTTACATGAAAGGGTTACTTATGCCAGAGCTGAGCCAACTGGAGACACCTGTAACAAGCACAGTCTGTCTGTCTCTCTGGGAGGCGTTGGGTATCTGATCTCGTGGGCCCTTATCATAAGAGACTGTCACTAGCCAAAGACATTAAAGGAACACTGTGATTCCTCTCTAATCTAAGCCACATGTAAACTATATCCAAACCCCAAATCTATTTGAAGAAGTCCTCCAATCCGTTGATACTGACCTTTGTAAAAAATTGTGGTCACAAGCTCACGCAATGTTTGTGTGTGTGTGTGTGTGTGTGTGTGTGTGTGTGTGTGTGTGTGTGTGTGTGTGTGTGTGTGTGTGTGTGTGTGTGTGTGAAATGTGTGTGTATCTATGTACATGCATACTGTATGTACATTAGTGTGTGTGTGTGTGTGTGTGTGTGTGTGTGTGTGTGTGTGTGTGTGTGTGTGTGTGTGTGTGTGTGTTGAAGGCAAGCACTGACTCAAAGTTGAGTATTCCAATGAATTTCTGCAGCAGGTCACAGACATGCTGGCATAATCAATGGTGTTATCTAACTCCCTTGCATAGCAGGCCTACACATTTGCATGGGCATGAACAAAAGTCTGTCAAGCAGCAAACTGAAAGTACAGTACAACAACTGTAGCTGGCAAACTGATATTCTGTATGCACCTGCTATCTCTATGTGGCTCACTGTGTCATAAGTTGTTCATGTTTCACCCCCTATCAGAAGTGAAGACGTGATAAGGTCTGCCAGGAAAACATTATTACACCTCAAGTCAAGTCAAGCAGACAAGGACTTTCTGTTTGGATCTTGACCTACATTTAGCCTCTTTTATTGAATACTCATTAAGGTCATAAAAAAGGCAACAGACCCATATACAAACACAGTAGTAACTATGCCTGGTCTTTATCACAAGTTTGCGCACCACTGCCATCAAAACCTCAGGGATCTATCTGATACATTTGCTACAGAAACTTACTTTGGCAGTCATGCAAGACTTTGGTATCTTGTGGCAAGAAACCTAAAACTGACTCAGACTGGTCGCAGAAGATCTTTGACAGTCTGCCAAATCCACCATAGTCTTTGCTTTTGTCATCCTGTTGACAAGCTGATAAGAGTATAGTTTTCTTCTTTGGAAGTCATGTATGACAAAATGGTAACACAATGATAATACAGAGGAAATATGCAAAGACATTGGAGCAACATCAATTGTATCACGCTTTAGCTGATAAAGAAAAGGAAGAGTTGTTCAATAGCCAAATAATTAACAATTATCAGAGTATGTACAGTAGTTATTGCCATTTCTGCCATGACAACTCACAGTATAACTTTTAACTAACACAATTTCCATAAGTTTGTTTTTGTTGAGTTTGTTTGTTTTGGCTGTAGACTTTGATCTACAGTATCTGTTCATCTATTCTTTCTGTCTTTCTTTCTTTCTTTCTTTCTTTGGCACCCTTGGCTCCATATGTCTGTAGTCAGTGTAGTGGCAGTTCTAACCCTAACCCTTCAAACAGATAGACCACAACCAAAACGGAGTGGAAACAGAACCGTGTGACTTATTCTGCCTGTGTAAACAAACATGTCTCCAATTGTTCAGTTTATGTCCAGTGTAAATGCACAGCTGATAAAGAAAGGACGCATTACAGCAGGATGTAGTCACCCAGCCAATCCATATATTTTATATATTATGTAACACTAAACTTCCTATTTCTTATTACAGTAAAACAGGCCATGATGTCCCTTATCCATATTCATCAGCAAGAATTTGGGTCCATTTTGCTGAGTTAAACACTAACCACTAACACTCAGTAATGTGTTCTCTGGATCAAATTGAACTCATTTGTTCAGTAGCACTCTAATATTTAGCCAACAGCCACTGCAGATTAATGATTATTTTAGCCTCTAAATGGTGTTTGTGCTGTTAAAAGAATCTTCACTCATGCTTTGTGCTTCCACAGAGCTTCTTAATGCTTATTACTAAAGCATTAAAAAACGGCTCTTTTTTTTGACCGTCTGTAAGCATTGGATAGAGATGAAAGTTGCCATGTTTAAATTATAAACTAATTATGCTACTGTTACATATTTTACATCTCCATAGTAATTAATGATTAGTGCATGATGCAAGTGTGAAGAAATGCTCCCATTGTTCTTTCAGGGAGAGCCTTGATTCATATTGGCGTTTTATTCAGAGGAGTTGCAAAACTATTGTTAGTTAATGACTGTACCTTTTTCTATTTTTTGCTGTTAACAGTTAAAATACATTGTAGGCACATTTGATTTTGTACAAATGGAACACTGTGTAATGTAATGTCAAATATTGCTATTCATATAGCAACAGGCTTCAAACACAATTTTTATGAATGTATGCTTCTTTCAATGCATTCTTCCCTTTGCCATTTGTGTTACATTAAAAGTTTTTTTTTTTTTTTTTTTGGTTTTAGACTTTTTCAAGTAGGCTATGTATTGCATATCATCTTATATTCTCACAAAATCAGTGTGCCAGAGAGAAAAGCAGACTAAGATCAGTAAAGGCACTACAGTGAGCCGTGTCAGACCCATAAATGCCTCTTTTCGTAATGGCCTACATGATAAGGTTGCCACAGAAACTCTATCCTGTGCCGTTACATTATAGCAAACACCTCCAAAGGCAAAACAAAGTGACACACACCCAGACACACACACACACACACACACACACACACACA
>JAODXP020000017.1:24947104-24952104 GCA_027497455.2 Sardinella longiceps | reverse complement strand
CTTTTTATAAAGCACCAATGGCATTAAAATACAAGAGGCAATCCACAGAAAAGGCCAGGCATTTGGTGCACAGCATATAAAGCAGCTCTTACTTTGCGTAGATTTGTTCTTGTTCCATAGGCCTAACTCAGGAAAAATCTCTCTTCCTCTCTTTCTCATCTCTCTGTCTCACTCTGCGTATTTATTTGCAGCGAACCATCAATAAAACATTTCAGCAATGAAATATCTCAGAGTCAATGAAAATAGTGGTTGAATAGCAGACTATGAGTATGAATGCAATATAGCAGTGTAGAAAATGTAGGCCTACAAGTTAATCCATCCAGGATATTTGGTGCAGCATATTAAATAAGTCTGTGGAATTCTGCATGAAAGCCTACGGCAGGTATCTAGAAGCATGTATATACAATGACAGCTCATTCATCTTTACTGAGCTCGGGCAATTATCAAAGTAAATGCACTGCTTATTGCTACATAACATGACCAAAGATCATGCGGTCCACAGAAAATAAATCTTGCTTCTAAATTTCTTTCCCCATCCAATTCTCCTGCAATGTGTTGATTCCTAATGTCATATTTTGAGTGCTGTTTGAAGACATCTAATTTTCATTTTGTTTTTCAAATGATGACAAAGATCCCAAATGAGGGCTAATGGTCTGAAATGGTGTTTTCCTCCTTATTGCTGCAATATGCAGAAGATATGCATATGCAAATCACATCACTAAAATGTGGTCATCTTTGGCACAACTGAATTTGAGTTATGCCAAAAAAATTGCTTTCAGTCTAAAAGCTTCTATGCCATCTGTACCATTCACAAAACTGATGATGAATTGGAGAACTTTTTCAAGTGAGCATGATTCTTGTGTTACTGTAACACAACTATAACATTTCTTTGATGTAGCATGTCTTTTTATTACCTCCCACTGTTTATAAGCGAGTGTGTGTGTGTGTGTGTGTGTGTGTGTGTGTGTGTGTGTGTGTGTGTGTGTGTGTGTGTGTGTGTGTGTGTGTGTGTGTGTGTGTGTGTCCAAACAATCTGCGTCTTGCTATATGTTTGTACTCTCTTGTTCCTCTAGTCCTGATAGTGTTCTTAGAATCTGGATATGTCTACTGTATCTCTGAATAGAAACAATTGGTTAAGTAGCCTACTCTCTTTCTGGCAGCATTCACTTTAAGTCCAACTCTATTTCTATAGCTCCTTTGTTGCAGTTGATACAGAGCCAGACAGTAATCTAGGCAGCCAGATTTGCCTTTGTCTCCCCTTTTGTATAGCCAGACTGTAGTTTCTTACGTGGACTATTATATATGTCTTACAATTCAGTGGAAACACACAAAATTAAGGTTGCCAGATGTTGAAAATGGACTCCGATCCTAGTTAGTCAGTATGTCAGCTAAGTTATTGTAATAAGGCAGTTTGTTCAGCCACTGTTGCTACATTCAACTCCTTACTCCAATATCAGTGTGAATGAATATCACAGAGGAAAGGCTGTTGATACACTAAAATTAGTTAAAGCTGGACTGTCAGGTCAGGCTGTCCTCGGTCGACTTCGCCAAAGTGATGTGGGAAATACAGAAATAGTCCTCGCCGTGTGTTCCAGGGCATCCGTCCTGTCATAGGGGAAGAGGACTCTTATCAGCTCCATGAATTACTGCAAAATAGGCAGCACTCAAACCAGCGGAGAAGCAGAGAGAGACAGATAGAGAGATAGTGTGTGTGTGTGTGTGTGTGTGTGTGTGTGTGTGTGAGAGACATAGAGAGAGAGAGTGTCTCTGTGTGTGTGTGTGTGTGTGTGTGTGTGTGTGTGTGTGAGTGTGAGAGAGAGAGAGAGAGAGAGAGAGAGAGAGAGAGAGAGAGAGAGAGAGAGAGAGAGAGAGAGAGAACATTAGTATTCCTGTAAGTTTTTTTTCTGTGACTAATTATGTGGGAGCAATGTGACAGCCAGGCAGTTGAGAGCAATAATGGGGATCCTGATGGCTAATGATCATGTCAGGGCCTTTTTGTGAAGACCACTGGACGAGCGGCGGCTTGATGACCACCAGGCAGACAGGCATATATGGCTGTTATGGGCATGTTAGCATTCATGTGCGAATGAGTATATGTGTGTGTGTGTGTGTGTGTGTGTGTGTGTGTGTGTGTGTGTGTGTGTGTGTGTGTGTGTGTTGTGTGTGTGTGTGTGTGTGTGATGAGAGAGAGAGAGAGAGAGAGAGAGAGAGAGAGAGAGAGAGAGAGAGAGAGAGAGAGAGAGAGAGGGAGGTGAGGGGTGGGGTGATACATATGTGTGCATGTTGACATTTATGGGTGGATGCTTAAATAACCTAAATATAATCACTGAAAATTCCAGACCTCTATCATCTCCTCAGTAGATACACTAAAAAGAAAACTACAGAGTACAACCACTGCATTCAGACCCTCTATTTTACCCCTTATACTATAAAGCATCTGCATTTCAAAGCACACACTGTTCGCAGGCATCATATTTTACAGCACATTTGAATTTTAAAACATGACGAATGGGTCTTATGGGTTGTATTTGACCCCCTCCGGCTAGCCTGGCTTGGCTCTCTCTGCATTCTCAGGAAAGGGCCATTCACTCAGTTAGAACATTACTGTATATCATCGTCTAAGGACCCCACTGTTGCTGACCTGAAGACCCTGGCGGCAGAGATACAGATGAGCTCCTGAAAATGATGGGCAAATTTCCTAGTCTCAGAGGGAGCTCGTCAGCTCTCTCCACCCAAACCATAACAAGGGCAGTAACATAAAATACCGCCATCAAGGAAATTTCTATTACCATCATCATCATCATCATCATCATAGTGGCTGATATTGCAACAGACACTGATGCTACTGCCACCACCACTGATGTCGGTGCCACTGCGATGACTATAACAATCTCGGGCTGTAAAGATGTCATAGATGTGATTAATTTCGGTAATGTAATCGATGGGTTATGAGTATCCGTGGTGTTAGTGTCGTTTGTCATGAGCCAAAGGCCACCTATAGTTGTTCTGTCTCTGTATAGTAGAATTCTGAGTTTGTGAACTGGTCGTGAAAGAGAGTCTTATTGATGTGGGAGACTGTGTGTGTGTGTGTGTGTGTGTGTGTGTGTGTGTGTGTGTGTGTGTGTGTGTGTGTGTGTGTGTGTGTGTGTGTGTGTGTGTGTGTGTGTGTTTTGAGGGCGAAGCCCTGGGCTGAAGCTCAATGCTTTCTACAGCAGTGGGAGGCTCTATCACACCCGGGGCGATTTGCTCTTTTGACAAGAGTGTCCACAGTCTAAAAGCCTTTAGATTTGGTAGCACATAGCCAGGGGGGGCATTCTGACAGGACAGCTAACAGTGAGGCCATGCCAACAGTGTGAAGGTCCAAAGAATCAAGAAGAATGTGCTTTACACATACAAAAAAAAGCAGTGATACAAAACTGAAATAAGGTGCAAAGAACAAGGTGCAAAGAAAACAAAACAACACTGAGATAGGACAGGTGAAATTTTAAACTTCTCTCTATCTTTTGTGCTCTCTCTCTCTCTCTCTCTCTCTCTCTCTCTCTCTCTCTCTCTCTCTCTCTCTCTCTCTCTTTCTTTTGTTCTCGGTCTCTCCCCCATCCCCATTACTGGTCCAAATGACTAAACTGCATTATTGGAGGTGATGAGAGTGAAATGAGGAAAGGCAGTGAGGTGAAACCGCAGGCAGGGGCAGGGGCAGAAGCAAAGAGACGACAGGAGTAGCAACAGCAGCAGCAGCAGCTAGTACAGCAACCAAAAAGAACCGGCTCATTTCTGTCCCATCCATACACCAGGCTCATTCTCCAGCTGGGAAAGATACAAGTTAATGGGCACCTGTGTAACACACAAATCCACTTAACCATGGCCAGCAACAGCAAGTTTGGTCTGAGGATAAGACCTCTTGCACCTTGGCAGGAAAACATGCAGCATCATTGCTCAATAAAAGACGAAATATTTTGATCATATTGGTTGACCTCTGTGCAGTCGCAGAGTGCAATCATTATTCACATATACCAGCTGTCTGCTCAGCAATATACACTTATGACTTTGTACGTTTTTGTAGCAAAAATAGTGCATTTATATTGATCGTTTCCTCATCGAGATGTAAGTCATGTTGAGTGAACTTATGTTGTGTTGTGTTGTGTTGTGCTCATTTGTATTCACTGAAAATAAGCGGCATTCTAGTCATCCGCATGTGCTGTAGTTTTCTGTCTCTTTTTTTAGTGGGCTTGCGCAAAAGGGCACGTTGTAAACCACACATGCCTTTCAGCTAGTCCAGTGAACGTGTTGTGTGCGATACATATGTTTCTCTTTAATGAGCAAAGGATAAAGGCAGAGGTAGAAAAACACAATTTGTTGCGTAAACAACAGCTCTAGAGATTCTGACTTTATCGTAAACATACATCAGCCCTGTCAGTGCAGAAGATGACCATTGAAAAACCCACTACTATTAGCCTAAACAAAGAAGGTAGACAACAACAAATGCCCTTACCCCCCCCCCCCACACACACACACACACACACACACACACACACACACACACACACACACACACACACATATACACACCTTCATGGCCAAAACAAATAAAAACAGCGACTTCCAACTGCAGCACAGAAATGCTTTGAAAAGAGTAATCAGTGCTACTCCTGCATATAATCATTGTCTCTAAGTAAACATGTTTGGGTTTGATCTGAGGGAGGTGAAATCCACCTGCTGGTGAAGCACGCGCCAGAAAAAACACAAACCATGCTCCACACTACCTTTGATCAAGAGGGAGCCGTTTGTTTGGGTAATCCCTTGTCCCCGAAGGCCTCATCCTACCCTCTGAAGCCTAAACTTCAGTGACTTAACAAGGAGAAGGGGTCCCTGTTCTTGATGATACGTAACAAATAATTACATTGTAGCTGCTACTGGTGGACATATCAGAAACCCCCCCTCCAAAGACACACACACACACACACACACACACACAGACACAGACACACACACACACACACACA
>JAODXP020000017.1:24922104-24942104 GCA_027497455.2 Sardinella longiceps | reverse complement strand
TGCCTGTAAGAAACAACGTTTTCCAGGAAATTTGTAGCCCACTTACAGTACATGTACTGTATGCAGAAAGGTCCATATTGAGTCAGTAATGATATAGATTAGAGGGTGTGTGTGTGTGTGTGTGTGTGTGTGTGTGTGTGTGTGTGTGTGTGTGTGTGTGTGTGTGTGTTCACAAGAGACGGTTGAGTGACTTTGTAGACTCTACTTATGGCTCTAGTCTATATGCATGTGAGTTTGTACAGGTGTGCACACACTCATGGCTGTACATGTGTTTATGTGTGTGTGTGTGTGTGTGTGTGTGTGTGTGTGTGTGCCTGTGTGTGCGTGTGTTTGTGAGACTCCTGCTGTTCTGATACTAACTTATATTAAAGAGCTCCTCCAGTGTTCTGCCTGGCCTGCCAGCCAGAGCCCTGCAGCCCCGCTGCAAACCCCCAGAGGGAAAAAGTAATATTATTAGTGGATATCTGGAAAGGTTACCTCGTTAGGGAGATGGATATAAATATAATTCAGGAAAGCTCTGTTATTAGTATAAAAGCCATCGTGGAAAGGGCAAATCTTAGTGTCCCTTCAGGACATGCACCAATTAATAGGTTCAAAGGACAAGGATTATTAGACATTATTTGAAGGTTTCCATAAATATGAAGCCGGTTAAGTTGCTTAAGGTTAGCAAGATGCAATCACCCCCTTTCCTGTCTCGCACAGTATGCTCAGTCCAAAGGACACTACAACATGTGTCCCAACAAGTAAAACGGGATATGGACACTACGTCATCAGGTTTTTTTTTTCCTTCACCGTAATTTGCTGAAATGTCCCTACTGTGTGTTTCATGATGGCAATTGAGAACGGTCAGTTCATCACCTCTGACCTCAAGATGGGGGCAATATCGGGGGAAAAGGTTCACCCAAAACATCTCTGTGGGCAGCAGAACTGGTTATTGCTACAGCCACCAAAAAAACAAAAAAAAAAACAGAGGGGATGGTATTCATTACTTTCCTCATAACCATCATTTCCCTTCTCTGCTAGTTCTCACAAGCATGCTGCTTGATCTCCAACCCCCCTCCTGCCTTTATGGTTTCAGAAACACACGGTGTGTCATTAAATATTAATGATTCTTAGTTTCTTCCATCAGCCATAGAACAACCTTTGATAGAGGAGCATTGGAGCGGCACTGAGCTTGCCCGGCCATGGAGGCCTATCTCTTGTGACTGTCTGTGATAATCCAATCAGGGATCGGTGCCGTGAGCCTCCTCTCCAATTCAGGGGCGGTAAATGAATAAGAGACGACAGGGAGATAGGGAAGGGTCTGAGGATGGAGCCTTGGGGGTTGTCAGAGACTGAGTGGCTCCGACTAAGCTAGGAGACCTGAGATCTGTGTGTGTGTGTGTGTGTGTGTGTGTGTGTGTGTGTGTGTGTGTGTGTGTGTGTGTGTGTGTGTGTGTGTGTGTATGTGTGTGTGTGAAATACCTTGGCCTGATGACCAAACCCCGACCACACACCAAATTGACAGCTTTTAGTTTGATATTAAAAAAAAAATCTGTTAGACACCAAATATTGAAAACAAATAAGACCCTGATTATTCTTCATCACTGCCAATGCTCCCACACTCAAAACCTCAAGCCCAACATTTATCAATGTCTAGTCATAGCCATGTTTATGTGACTGACCAAAGTGCGCAGAAACAAAAGAGAAAAAAAGGAAAAAAAAGAAAAAGGAGCATGGGAACTCCCAGGCCAATAAAACCCAAACAAGGCAAAAAAAAAAAAAAAGGCAAAAAATCACACTAGGACATCAACACTAAAACACATCAGGCATAGTAGTTAGAGATGCTCAGATGGGCGACTCATCTTCCGTCCACCATCCATCAGAACCCAGGGTTTTGTCCAATTTTCCAAACTGCATCCACAATCTGCATCCCTTGTTTTTAGATCTACTGTTTGGACGCTAGAAAGATTGGTTCAGCCTTTTCTTGGCACCAATTGAAAGAACATATGCAGATTCATCACTAAGTGAACGTCCAAGTGATGGGCATATGGAGATATAACAATATAGATATATTATAGATATATTCCCATTTAACTCATGTAACAAACAGTGGACATGCCATTAATGAAATTAGCATTTGCAGATGAAATACATTTTATGGCCTTCAGGCCAACATTGCAGCTGCGTCTCTCTCTCTCTCTCTTTATGCTTATAGAAGACAAAGGAGAACAGTAAGTCTGTCAAACCCATGGACCAAGCCTTCGTATAAAGCATTCCAGTGGGAACGTTTAATAGTGGCATAAAACATGGGCATCCCTTGGTCATGTTTTCCAATTTACTGAATTTACCTGCTCTTTCACACGACTTCAATTACATTAGATGTGCTGAAGATTCAAATGAGTCATTTTATTAAGTTATTGGTAGTTCAATAAATGATTATCATGGAGCACCAAGGATGTACCGCAACCCCAACGGCACACGTATAAACAATCACACACACACACACACACACACACACACACACACACACACACACAAGGTAAATTATGCGTGATGTATGTTTAAGAATGCACATATAATCTAGTTTCAGAATGGCAAGTTAATAGAAAACACTGAATGAATAAACACTCTACAACTCTATGACAAAACCTATTTGCATATTGAAATACTTCACTAACTTTACCGTCTTTACCTTCTGGCAATTTAGCCTCTGTAGTGTTGGAAACACCTCACACATAGCAGATCTGATAGACAGACGGGCCAGAAATTACATTGCCTGGCAGCGCCATCCTGCATACTTACGCTAAAATGAATTTTACCTCCATACGAGTCTGGAATAGAGCGCCTACCTCGGATCGCTCACGGTTTAGCCAAACAGCACAGAGTTTAGAGCGATGTCTCTTAACTTACCTGAACACGTTCGTTATTCTCCCCCCTACTTTCGAATTACCTTTACAAAATTGGTACATGACATTAACAGTCATGATCTTGAGGACTTCTTGCCGCTACGATGTCAAAATAAATTGGAATTAGCTAGCGATCTGTTACTGCTGAATGCGGAAGTGAGAGCCAGGTGAGAGGATACGTCATATCCAAACGGAAACATGTTTCCATTGCATTGTTCCAGACTGTGACGGAGTCAACAGTCGGCTTATTTGTCAGGCTAGAAATTATGCAGAAATGAAAGAATCTGTGAACAGGGTGTATGTCTGTTAAGACTAAGAGAGCAAGTCCCAGAGAATAAGGGACTAGCTGAGCGAAGAAACCATGTCTCTTCATCTCAATACTCATGATCAACAAGAATTTTGAATATTTCCTCTCCACTCTTTTACAGTAATAAGGCTTGGCTAGGAGTAGTGGGGTGGATTGGCCTTTGACTACAGTGGAAGGAAGTCTGAACCCCCGGGCCAAATTAATCTTTTATTTGTATGTGCTATTTTTAAATGGGTAAAATATATTGATTCAATTTGGAAATGTCTTTTGTCAACACCTTCTGTGAACTCCTTACTCTCCAAAACTAAAATGGAAATAACTTAGTCCAGTACAGAAAGATTTCTCTGCAGCCCTTCATTAGTCTCGCAGAATTCTAGTGTTGTGAGAATTGTAATTATTTATCCAGGTTCCTGGGGATCTGCTCTTTATTTTGTGTGTGAGAGTGTGTATTTTTGTGTGTATTTGTCTGCATCATGGGTGTGTGTATATGTGGCATGTGTGGTGTAAAACAGAAAGAACAAGAGAGAGAGAGAGGAATGGAGGGGGAGAGAGAGAGAGAGAGTGGGACTATGTCCATCTGTATGTGTGTCTGTGCGTGAGTGTGGCAGTACTTCCATAATCACCCTCACTGGAGAGTTTCCTGTTCTGATCCTTCCTCACCTCTAACGGGCCCGGTCCTGCACTCTGATTGGCCTCTTGCTTGTGTGAGGGTCACGTCCTAGGCTCTAATTGGCTCTGTGGTTCAGGCCGCAGGCTAGTTTGTCTCTACCCCTGGACTGGAGCCTCACTCCTCTGTTCTGCCAACACTGGTAAATCCTCCTCGAAACCATTAACAAGAAAGAACAGAAAGACTTGCAATCCCACACATCATCTTAACAGTCAGAAGAGCACAAGCACATGAACTGACAGACAAGCTCTCTCTCTCTCTCTCTCTCTCTCTCTCTCTCTCTCTCTCTCTCTCTCTCTCTCTCTCTCTCTATCTATCTATCTCCCTCTCTCCCTCACACACACACACTCACACGGTCTTTGGTATTTTTTGCCCTCAATGGTGCCTTCCAGGCAGCGCTGCATTCAAGGCACTACTCCACTCAGTTTACGGTTAGGATGAGGGTTGAGGTGGTTAGGGTTTGGAATAGGGTAAGGGTAGTGCCTTTTAGCTGCCTGGAAGGTGCCGTTGGGGGCAAAAAACACCATTGAGCACACACACACACACACACACACACACACACACACACACACACACACACACCATTTCTTCTAATAAAAATGTCAGTGGATCTCTTGTGTCTGTCGCTATGTTACACTGACTGACTTATTTAACAGTAAGTGCTTTAAGGACTTGAAGGAGTTACTGTAATAGTAATACATCCATTAGAAGCCACCTTCATGAATACTTTGCTATACATTATCTTTATATCATGTCAGGAATTCATGAATATTGCTGTCTGCTGCTGGCAAGAAATGAATTATATAGGTTACTCATTGATGAGTTAAATGTTGCTCTGAATAAATGGATACAAATCACACTGCTGTATATCCTACAGAATTCAACATGCACTTTGCTACATTATTATTCTATAAATTATAGAAATGTAGTCCACACAAAAAGGAGATGGACACATATTCTATTTCAGCTTGGAGTTAATGTAAAACTGGAGAACACAGCCTATAGACCTTGTGTCCTGCATAATCTTTTCTCACTTCTACAATGTCAAGATGTTCCCTTCCCTCAAATACTCATTCTTATTGTCTTAGTTCTACTGATAATGGCAACAGTGGGCATCAAATACCAAGGCCAGATGGCAAATGCAGAGAGGGAGTGGTCTTGAAGGCCAGGCCATACCACAGGGACCAGCTATTCTAGATTTAGGACTAACCTATTTCTTGATAAGACTGAGACCATTCCATAAATTCTGTTTGGAATATGCATGCATGTCCCTTTGCCTGCATTGACTGTAGCTTCAGTGTGAGAGGACAGAGAGATAGTGTGAAACCACAGGGAAGCAGTGAACAGATAGGAGGTTGGAGAGAATATGGCTCTGCTAAATGTGGGGGGTTCATTGATCAGCATTGACTGTACCAGAGGTTATCTCCTTACACTATAAGAGTGTCTGAATTAGGTCTTAATTTGTTGTCTTCGATGAGCTCTGCATTTGTTAACTCTATTTCCTATAACCTGTTTTCGCAGCATCACTTAGTATTGACTCTCAAATCCCCCCCTTCAAAACAGTGTGTGTGTGTGTCTGTGTGTGTGTGTGTGTGTGTGTGTGTGTGTGTCTGTGTGTGTGTGTGTGTGTGTGTGTGTGTGTGTGTGTGTGTGTGTGTGTGTGTGTGTGTGTGTGTGTGTGTGTGTGTGTGTGTGTGTGTGTGTGTGTGTGTGTGTGTGTGTGTGTGTACGCTGCAGTTTCATTATGATGTGGCTTTGTTTGAACTGTGCTGAAAATAAGTCTGGCTGCAGAGCAGAGGCGGGCTGTGAGCAGTGTGAGCAGTGGGCAGGTGAATCTTGTCACGCAATCATCTCCCTCCAGGTGAATTATTAACATGTGACTAACACTGCCCCTGACAAGTAGGCTTTGGGCTAGGCATATCACTGCAAATGGGGAGGGTGGTGATGAGTATGTTGGCATACTGTGTACAGTGTGTGTGTGTGTGTGTGTGTGTGTGTGTGTGTGTGTGTGTGTGTGTGTGTGTGTGTGTGTGTGTGTGTGTGAGATATTCAAATGTATGATTGTGTGTGTGTGTGTGTGTGTGTGTGTGTGTGTGTGTGTGTGTGTGTGTGTGTGTATGTGTGTGTGTGTATTTCTGTGGGAGTGAAGGGAAAGGATCCAGGGGAGTGCTGATGGTTGTTTACATGCTTTTGTTTCAGCAAAGCGCTTTGAAGCACATGGGTGTGAGAGACAGCGTGTGTGTGTGTGTGTGTGTGTGTGTGTGCAGCCTGTGTGTGTGTGTGTGTGTGTGTGTGTGTGTGTGTGTGTGTGTGTGTGTGTGTGTGTGTGTGAGAGAGAGAAAGAGAAAGTGTGTGTGGGTGAGTGAGCGAGGGAGCATACTGTGTGTGTGTGTGTGTGTGTGTGTGTGTGTGTGTGGCTCACCTGGGAAGAAGAGACACTCAAAATCAGATCAAAGGCAAACACCTTTTATTGGCCGTCTCCATAATTCAGGAGCCATTGCAGGGGTCAGAGCATTCCCTTTGAGGCAGAGCAGCCCAGATGAATCTTTAATGCTGCCATGCCTTGGGATAATGGATCCGACTCGCCATTCACGCCTGCACTTGTGTGGAAGGTTCTGGGCACTGATGGGGGAGGGGGGGAGGGGTGCATTGAATTAACAAGAGAAGATTGAGAGAGAGAGAGAGAGAGGGGGGGGGGGGTAGTATCTGAGAATCTCAACTGCAAAGGTGGGAGTAGGAAATCTGCGAGTTTGTATGTGTGTGTATGTGCGTGTGGTGTGTGTGTGTGTGTGTGCGTGTGGTGTGTGTGTGTGTGTGTGTGTGTGTGTGTGTGTGTGTGTGTGTGTGTGTGTGTGTGTGTGTGTGTGTGTGTGTTTGTATGTGTATCTTGTATTATCCCGAAGTAGAATTTTCCTGTTGTCCCTCTCTCTGTCTGTATACATATACAGTATATATATATATATGTGTGTGTGTGTGTGTGTGTCCAATGATCTGATGTATATGCAGGGCTGATGGGCATCTCTCTGCACAAATGTGTGTGGGTGTGGTGTGTATGCACACTGAGGGCATTGTGAGGGTCTTATTGTGTGTGTTTTGGAGGGGAGAGTATGGCACAGTTGCAGCTGCATAACAGCCCCAGTGCTCAGATATCAGGTCAATGAGGAGGAACGCTTTTGTTGTCATGGTGAATCATCAGGGGCTGGTGGATTCTGTTTGTTTCTGTCTGTCTCTTCCTTGGTTTAGAACTGAAGTCTTCACACATGGCCAATCAATAGCTAAGACTGGCCATATTTAGCTATAAAGAAAAAAAAAATCCCACATGAGCTATTTGGCAAACATGTGTATACATAGTAGTATCATACTGCATATTGATACCAATTTAAATGTTTATGTCCTAAATGAAAGGATCTACTTTAGAAAGACATAATTGCATATAAGCCAGTGATTTTTTTCAATTATTATTATTATTGTGTAATTATCATTATCAACCGGTGGAATGTAATACTGTTTTCTGATTGGCTGTCAGGGTGTCTGTTATTTCTAGATAGCAGGACATCTGTGACGTTTGTCGGGTAAAAAAGTTTCACCAGCATTCCTTATCAGTGCTCTTTAGAATGCGGCCTTTTGGATCATCTTTCATATGAAAATAGTACCCCAACCTAAAAGGTTAACTTCTTTCAAAACAGAACCACGTTTCTTTTATGTTTTAAATAATGTCTGTACGTTTTAGTTGCAACCGGGTAATAAGGGGGATAACGGCCTTCGAGGAGTCCCTATGTAAGGCTGTGCCGTCGCGCTGATTTTCGCCTCCACCTCGGCGGCCCTTACTTATAAGAACACGCATGGTTCTACTGTGTAAGTAATAGATAAAATAATATACAGTATTGTAAAGGAGACCTAGAATGGAAACTGTTACTTTTGTGTTGAATTAGGATAGCTTAATTGTGTCCTCTGAAAGACTTCGACTGTCTAAAAATTGGCAAATTTGAACCAAAAAAAAAAAAAAAATTGTTTACAAAGGCATTTCACACAGAAATTTACATTGTGGTGACCAGAAATCCCTGATTAGGGGGCGGTGACCGCTTCATTTAAAGTTGAAACATGAAAATGCATTTTGTCCAAAATCATTAGCTATTTTGAAGATATTGATGACTGACCTATACCAGGTATTCAAGAAAATGTCCCTGGTCTGCAACACACACACACACACACACACACACACACACACACACACACACATGGTGTCTCTCACACCCATGTGCTTCAAAGCTGGAGTACAAATCAGTTATCATGCTGAGCTCAGACATCTCACTAACAAGGTGGTTTTCCATGTGTTAGCATTGCAGACAGCTATGGCTGTGCCTGCTTCCTTCCCGAGCCTGACTGGAGATCGCTAATCACTATGGAAGCTCTCGGTGAACGGCACAGACTATCAGCTCAGCATGCCACCAGAGGGTCAACAAGCCATCTCTGCCAAGAGTCTTTAATTCAACGCACGAGTTACCCCACAGGTCCTCTATCCAGCAGGGAGGTAGGGAGTGGGGGGCATTAAGAAGTTGCAAAAAAAAAAAGAAAAAAATGAGAGAGAGAAATAGAAAAGGTGAGGAGGGCAGCATGGACAGGTGGGTGGGCAGGAAAGGGGAGGGGAAAAAAAAGTCATTTCATCTTTTCACTCCAAGAAGGTCACTTTAAAGAATGATCCAGCCCAGAGCCCAACACTGTGTGAAGCACAAGAAGAAGAGAGCTGAGTGGTAAAGAGAAACAGAGACTCGGAGAGAGAGAGAGAGAGAGAGAGAGAGAGAGAGAGAGAGAGAGAGAGAGAGAGAGAGAGAGAGAGAGAGAGAGAGAGAGAGAGAGAGAGAGAGAAACGGAGGGAGGAAGGGAGGGAAAGTGGCAACAATATGGGGCCTCTGGCATGCAAGGACATGACATGAAAACGGACCCTCCTCTGCTAACAGTAGGGGTGTGTGGTGTAGCAAGACAGCAGGGTGGGTAGATAAAGGGAAGATGAGGAGGAGGTCTAGGGCCTGCCGCAGTGAGAGGAGGGGAAGCAACGTGTCCAGGCTTAGCATGTGTGGAGTGGGGCAGAGAGGCAGGAGAGTGGGTGGGAGAGAGAGAGAGAGAGAGAGAGAGAGAGAGAGAGAGAGAGAGAGAGAGAGAGAGAGAGGGAGAGAGAGTGGTTCATGTAAGGTGACTCCTTTCTCCCACCATCTCTGGGCTGTCAGAGCACTCCATAGCACAACTATGCCTTAAAACCATATCATGACAACCGTGGCTATGCCCAGCACCGTGCTTCACTTTCTCTGCGGCACATTAACATTAGTGTGGGTGTAGACATGCTAAGACACATGTGCAGCACTGTTGTTGGGCATGTATTGGGGCGTTTTTTTTTTTTTTTTTTTTTTCCTTGGCATTTGCGGAGGGATGGATGTAATTCTGTGGGGTAAAGCGTTTCCAGTGAGATGCCAGCATACACTGTTCATGTTCCATCCGTCATTTGTACCAGCGGAGAAAGTGGGTCAGTGGGCGCCGGGCACTTAGAAGGCATGCTGCGTGCTCGGACTCAAATGAGGAGTAAAATGCCAAAGAATGAGCTTGAGAGAGAAAGGGTGTGAGAAAAAGAGAGAGAGAGAGAAAGATAGAGAGAGAGAGAGGGTAGTGAGAAGATAGTGAAGGGCTGTGAAAAAAAACAATGAAATGCATAAGGGAAAAGTGGGTGGTAAAGAAAGAAAGAAGAAAGAAAGAAAAACAGAGTGGAAAATTGAAAGACTAAAAAGTAGATGAAGTGAGGAACAGTTGCAAATACAAAGAGGAAAAGAAAGAGTGAAAACTAATAGAGAAATAGAGAGATGCTGTGCTGTGTGAGAAAAAAAAAAAAACGAAAGAAAGAGGGATATGAGGGAAATAGACAGAGAGGAGCTTTCCCTCCCTCTGCATGGCGCCCCAGCAGGGCCTCGGCAGCCCTTCTTAATCTGGCTCTTTCATCCCCGTCTCCTGAGCAGAGGGGGCCATCTGTGTGCCCGTGCCCAGAATCTGCCTTCCCCCGGGCCGGCCGGACACACTCATCTGACTGCAAAAATTGCCCAGCTTCCGGTGTAAATAGGCCCTGCTAACTACTTTTACCAGCTTTGTATTTCTGAGGGCTAGCGAGAAGAGCAGAGGGGCGGTGATGATGGTGGTGGTGGTGGTGTGGTCCAGGTCCAGAAGTCTTTGAAAGTTGGAAACCAGGCGAATGTGTGATGTAGTGAGTTCAAACAAACAGAGGTGGGGGGTAGCATCTGTCACTGCCAGGTGACGCATTCATAAAGCAAACTTTTGACCCCTCTCTCACTCAGGAGTTCAATTGTTGGTGTTTGTGTGTGTGTGTGTGTGTATTTGTGATGAATCGCACAAAGCAACATTGTTCAGAGAGATGGACTTAGACCAGAGCCATAGCTGTTTCAGGTAAACTTGTTCCATCACGCCAAGGCTGCAGTGTAATCAACACACTGTATTGCCCAGAGTGGTTCCCTGTTGGCTATTAAACATCTCTAGCCAAAGCACAATACGCTGACTGCTTCAAAATACCCAACCCACCATCTATTACTGCACCTTTTTCTTATAAACCTTGCGCTGGCTAGCAGCTATTTGCTATTACTCATGCTCTGCTTTAGAAGCACACAGCCCTGGAGGGCCTAACAGCTGGGACACGTCCAAGCCTCTTGTTCGGCAGGTAGACACTTCTTCATCCCCACCATGTTTACCACTCTGCCTGCAGGTGGGCTGCAGAACAGCCTGGAATGTCTGCAGCTGAGGGAGGCTGGGGCCTCTCTTCAGCACGGCTGCTAGCCAGTAGGTTTAGCACAAAAGGAGGACCAGATGCTAAGTGAAACAAAAGTGTTTTTTATGTTTTCTTTCTTTCTTTTTTTTGTCTATGGATGGCCAGGCCTTGATGCAGCACTGCAGCATTGGTCTTGCAGTGTTTGTTTTAAGATGGAACTTGTTCAGATGCTAAAGAATTAGCGCTGGCAAAATTAACTGATTAATCAAATGATTAAGCCAAAAAATTAACTCAGATGAAAAAAAAATAACTTAGATTAATCATGATGGATATGGTTCCACTTTTATGGCATGTATTATGTTCAATTTCAAATAGAAAATGGCTCCGCTATCAAGTATACACAAAATACACAAAGATTATGGCCTAGCTCCTGACTGTCCAACAACATGTTTGGGGAATTCTTGGTGGTATGGGGGTAGGTGTGAATTGCCCCATTGCCCCACAAAGTCAGCTATTTAGTCTCAGGGCCTTTACAAGGCAAAATAAGGATCCAACATACCCTTGCATCCAAATTCTTACTGGAGGAAATTAGTTGCGATTGAAAGTGATTAATCACGATTAATCATTGCAAGATTTTGTGATTAATCAGATAATTTCTTTTATCGTTTGACAGCACTACAAAGAATTGGTCCATTGAATAATGATTGTCCATTTATTGTAGATCTACACTTACACTACACTACACTATACTACACTTAGACTTCATTTACACATAGTGTATTTATTTTTGTTTGAGAAAATAATTCTGTTATCACCACCATCAAAAACAGGCAGGAAAGGCGGTCACAAACAGGTCAAAGAAATAGATTGCCAACTAATATCCTGAAACACGGGACGTCACAGCACAGTGTTAAAACACCATTTTCCCTCTTTGCACGAATGTCTCAAGCCAGATATTTCAGAGATTTTCTCCTCTGGGCCACAGTTTTGAAACTAGTCTTTTTCAGTGATTTGGGCATGCAGATCAATCATTAGATTACTACCACTGATGACACCATTGTCTCAGATCTCTTGATTCTACGATTCCTAGAATTCCTTCACCAATTAGCTGAAATTAGATGAAATTGGTTATTTAGCTAGACCAGATCGGTCAAGGGAGGGCCATACCAAAAGTCATGTCTCACGTTTAGGAATTTTCATAAGAAGGGACAGACATGATTAAACATTTCCTAGACATTGCCCTACACATGATTTTACAGTAAAAGATCGGACACCACTACACACACCACCACCAAAGAGGCTGGATTTAAAATGCAGGCTTGGCTGTGCTGTTCCAGATCAAGGTCTGATTCTGGAGGAGGCTTGCCTCTCTGTTCCCTTTTCAAATGAGTCTGGAGAAAAAGCAGGAAGGCAGGAGGCAGGCAGTCCATTTCCTCGCAAAGAGCCTGTCATTCGGTTCACTCTTGCAAGAGAGGGGTCTCACGCGGCTCCGTGGAACGGCTCGCGAGGAGCTCATTATGATGTGACATCGCCTCGGCCTGATTTGCTGTGACGAATCAGAGGGAGAAATGAGTCGGCGGAGGGAGAAATGCATTCCTCCCCCGCCACGCCACCCCTACTTTCTCCTTCTCCCTCTCGTTTCCAGGCACAATGAAATATGAACTGGCCTGTGCTGTGTCCCTTTAAATTGCATATTCTGTGCGCAGAATGGGAGAAGAAAAGGAACAAAGGAAATGTGTCATTACCTCCACTTAATCTGGACCATTTTCTCTCGTTTATTTTCTTTCTTTTGGGGAAAAAAAATGGAGGTCTTTTTTTTCCGAGGTTGAAAATCTGAAAGGTTTCAAAAGTTATAAAGGAACACTGATATTCATCTGGTTGTCTGAAACTAACCTGATGAGATGGCAAACCTGATGTTCTGCACCCTTTCAACTCAATCTTCCATCTACAAGCTGTGCAAAAAAAAAAGCTATCTAATAGACTCACTGTAACCTGTGATAGTCTGTCCCATTTTATAGTCTATCCCATGCAGGGAGAGTCTCCATCTGTTATTCACATGAGACCACAGAAAAATATGGGTACTACTTTGTGTGTACTGTAGTGTGTATGGCTGCTTGCATGATTCAAAATACAAAGTGAGAACTGTCAATATCTATATAACTTATTGACACATTGCATGGTTCAACAAAATCAGGAAAAAAACAACTTTACTTCAGAGTAAAGTCAACTTTAGAAATTCAAAATACTAATACAGAAGTAATATAGAGGACAGTAGATGGCAAATATACTGTGTACAGTATGTGTTAACATTATGGTATAAATACTGAACAAGCAAAATAAATAGCATGGTATCTGGAGTCAATAAAGTGCCCATGTATGTACTATATGTACTTGTATCTCAATGAAGTACTCTACACATAAAAGTAGTGCACAAAGCCACACTGCAGCACTACTTAATTAAACACTAATGTGGCGGTTCATCCGTTCTGTGTGGAGAGAGAAGTTTCAAACGAGACCGTCAAGTTCCTTGCTGTATACTGCAGAGACTGCATGTCGCTCTTTGGGCACCCTACCCCACATCCCACTCGGTAGAGCCTGTGTTTCAGTGCTTGTGCTCAGTCTTCAAAAGGCTCTGCTTCCAGTCAAATTAAACAGCTAGCATTAAGTGGAGAGACTGCTAAAGTGCGATTTGCATAACAGATGTGAGAAACCATGTGATCCTGTTCGCCTCCCCAGCAGTAATGCACAAAGGCTCCACAGCACCACACACAGATACACACACACACACACACACACACACACACACACACACACACACACACACACACACACACACACACTCACACACACACACCTACATAAACACACAGATAGATCTTTATCTTCCTCACACACAGTCATTGATTCTCGAGGGGTTTGTGGTGAGGCCCTAATTAAAAGAGTTGATGGATTACGTGGACATGGTGGGTGTGTGGTTATGTATGCCAGCTGTGGCGCTGCTGGTGGATAGGCTGGAGGTCCCTATGGCCCACCTCGCCTCCACACATGAACCTGCTGTTTCCCAACAAAAACAACAACACACCCTTGAGGAATCCCATGCCCCTAGCAATGACTCCCAGAGGTAGACTGGTAGAAGAGTGGGGAAGAGAATGGGCATGTGGGCAGAATGACTGTAAGCAGAGACACTTATATAGGAGGAGACAAATCACTTCAGAAGTCCTCCCATTGAAATGCACCACAGCCGTTCGTAACACAAAGATGGCGGAGTAGAGAAACTGGAAGTCCTGCCTTACGGTGAAAATAGGTAATCGCGTTACTGAACGCTGTATGACTGACGGTTAGCTTTTTTGTTTACTACCTCCGTCACTATGGTGATAGCCATGCTACGACTGTCAGCGCAGGCGCAGTAAGCAAATTGCCGTTTTAAATAACGTCTTTTTAGCTTTGTTTTTGAGTCTGTCTGGTAGATTTTGGCACTGTTCAAACGAGGATTCACACCATATACTCTTTTTGTCCATACGACCAGCCAATCTGTATTTATGGATATGTCCCCATTCATTTTGGAGGATCTGGTTTTGTTAAGCCCAAATAGCTGCCCGAAGGCGTATCCAATATGGCGGCCGAGTGACGTGACTTGCCTTAGAAGGACTTTGCTGTAAGACATACAGTGCTTCCAGAGTAGCCTAGAAATCTTGACGTACCCTAGCGGTAACAAACTGATTTGCTCAGCAAGGATGTCTAGCCATCATCCATAGGGAATGGCGATATTCAACCATCATTGGTGGTTAACATGGGGGACAAATCACAATGCGGTGTGTGTGCAGGAGTTTTTTTTTTTCAAAATGTGTTTATTGGGTTTTCTTTTCCAAGTAACAAACAGGCACAGCATAAGAAACAAGTCACAAGACAAAAACATTTGAAATTAAAAAATTAAGACCAAAACTAAAATAAATAAATAAAGAAAGAAAAAGCAAAAAATTAAAAATAAAAAGAATTAAATTAAAAGAAACACTAGATGGCACTATATGGCACACTTAATGATACATAAGTGAGGAGAAATTAGACAGTGGGTTATTCAGGACACAATGGGTATGATTAGTCATGTTTTTTTGTTTTTTGTTTTTTGTTTTTTCAGGGGTAATGACTTGAAGGTCACTTTAGAGCCCTAAGAAACTGAGGGCCCTTTACAAAGTCCATGAAAGAAGTCCACATTTCTTCAAACAGTGCATATTTTCCTTTCAGTGAATATGTTATTTTCTCCATGGCTATAACATGTACAATGTCCTCAAGCCAGCTTTTTGTAGTTGGTCTGTGTATAGATTTCCAACATTTTGCAATAGTCCGTCTGGCCTGTAGTAGACTTAAAGCAGTCATCTTTCTGTTAGCCCGGTTGGGAATAATGTCCTTTGGTATGAGTCCCAAAATGCACATCCTTGGGCACATAGGAAGAGTTATCTCTAAAGTATTTGAGAGTATCTCAACAACCTCAGTCCAAAATTCTTGTACTTTTGAACAGGACCATAAGCAATGGAAAAGTGTCCCTTTATGTGTTTCACATTTTATACATACATCAGGAATATTACCACTGAAACGATTCAGAAGCTCTGGAGTAATATACAACCTCATTACCCATTTGTACTGTAACAGTTTGAAACCAGAATTAGATGTTTGTGTTTGTGACTGGTTACAAATGGTTTGCCATTCAGACACAGTAATCTCCTCCCCCAAGTCAGCACACCAAGCTAGTCTTTTGTCCTCAGATGATTCTGATGACCCAGATGACAAGATCCTATAAAAGATGGATATAAGTCTTCTCTGGTGTGGGCTTACCACAACATTTTCTACTTCTGAGAGGTCTGGTATTGAAAGCTTTTTTTGGGTCTTATGGATGAAGTCTCTAATTTGTAGGTATTTGAAGAAATGTTTAGCAGGTATGTCAAATTTTGTTCTGATATCTTCAAATGACATGAGGGCTTCTGCCTGGAAAAGATCTGCTACTTGGCCAATACCTTTGTCTGCCCATAGTTTAAATCCCTTGTCCTTTGTCCCTGGATGAAAGACATTGTTTCCCCAAATGGGAGTGAACTGTGATAGACTAAGGGGAAACTTTAGGTAGTTATGAACTTCATGCCATACATGAATGGAGTTGGAAACAAAAGGGTTACCTGTAGATTTCTTCAGTTTATCTAGCTTATCTGAATAAAGATACATATGAAGAGGTAAGCTCGTTGAAGTTTCTCTTTCCATTTTCACCCATGAGAGGAATGAACTTGACCTAAACCAGAAAGAGGTTGTCCAAAGCTGACATGCCCAGTAGTACCACTTGAGGTTGGGGAGTTTCAACCCTCCCCTATCATATGGCAGATAGAGTAGGGAGAGGCGTAATCTTGCTCGCCTGTTGCTCCATATGAAGTTTCTGAAGATTTTAGTCATATTAGGGAAGAAGTTTGTTGGTGGTGGAAGTGGAATGCATTGGAATAAGTAAAGGAATTTGGGTAGGACATTCATTTTGAGGATATTAATCCTGCCAACCATAGAAATTGGCATTGTTGTCCACCTATTAATAAGTTTAGTCACTGCTGATATTACTGGGCTATAGTTAGTGTCTACAATGTCCTCTATCAAGGGAGTGATCTTGATCCCCAAATAAGTGAAGTTTGATGTATTTTTAAATGTGGTTTGTATAGGGGGGCAACTTCTCTCTGACTGTTTCAGAAAGAGGATATTTGATTTGGTTTCATTCACTTTATATCCTGACAATGATCCAAAAGTATTTATTAATCCAAGAAGATTTGGAATAGAGCTCTTAAGCTGAGTTAAAAACAAAACTATGTCATCTGCAAAAAGTCCTATTTTATTCTCTAGATTCCCAATTCTGATACCAGTTATACTGCTATTTTGTCTAATTGCTATAGCAAGTGGCTCAATTGCTAATGCAAACAGAAGGGGTGAAAGGGGACACCCCTGCCTGGTCCCTCGCTGGAGTTTAAAGGGTTGGGAGGTTACAAAGTTTGTTGTGACTGATGCACTGGGAGAGTGATATAACAATTTCACGCATTTACAGAAGTATTCCCCAAACCCAAACCGCTGAAGCACTTCAAAAAGATAATTATGCTCCACCCTATCGAACGCTTTTTCAGCGTCCAGGGCGACAATAGCGGTGTCTGGGTTTTCCCTCTTCACATCTATTATGTTTAATAGCCTTCGAATATTATGGAAACCTTGACGACCCTTTATGAAACCATTTTGGTCAAGGGAGATCAGAGAGGGAAGATGGTTTTCAAGACGTCTTGCAAACACCTTTGCTACTATCTTAGCGTCGGAGTTTATCAAAGATATAGGGCGGTATGACCCGCATTTCTCAGGGGGTTTATCTGGTTTTAAAATCAGTGTTATTAAGGCATTAGATAAAGAGGGTGGCAGCTGATCTGCTTCGATTGATTCAGTTAGCATATCAAAGAGAGGAGGCACAAGCATCTCCTTAAAGCGTTTATAGATATCAATGGGAAGTCCTGAAGGACCTGATGCCTTCCCTCCACTCATATGGGACAGCGCTTCAAACAATTCTTCCTTTGTGATGGGAGAGTCTAGCTCCTCTTTTACCTTTTCCTCTAATGTTGGTATGGAAAGCTGATCCAAAAAGGGGTATAGGTCATTAATATCTGGAGATTCTGATGTATAAAGGTTCATATAATATTCTTGAAAAGCTTTGTTGATTTCTGTCGGATTAGTTGTTGTTCCACTTTCTGTTTCAATCTCGGAGATAGCCCTTTCATTTTGTAGTGTTTTTATCCGCCATGCCAGTAATTTACCCGCTGATTCCCCCTGATCATAGTAGGACTGCTTTAGCCTAGTGATACTGTTTAAAGCCTTACTTGCTGTCAGATCATTATATTTAGCCCTTAATTCTGAGAGTTTTTGTACATTCTCTGGTGTATTATCATTTGAGAGCTCCCTTTCTTGTTCTTTAATATCTCTCTCAAGTTCTGTCATTAGAAGATGCTTCTTATTTGTATTGCTACTAGTATAAGAAATCATCACACCTCTTATATATGCTTTAAAGGCTTCCCATTTAGTAGAAGCTGAGGTTTCATCTGTATTCGTTGCAAAGAAAAACTCAATATTTTTTTCCACACAAAACAGAAAATCCTGATCCAGGAGCCACCTTGGACTAAGCCTCCAAACTGTTTGGCCTCTGGAGTGTGGAGTAAGTCGGTAAAGCAAAAACAGAAGGGCATGATCTGAAATGACTATGCCTTTGTGCCCACAGTCCAGGACATTGGACTCCAGTGTCCTAGAGATCAAAAAATAATCTATGCGTGATTGTGTCTGATGTGTGTTTGAGTGGCATGAATATTCTAGTGTGGTGGGATTTCTAATTCTCCAGATGTCACAAAGATGTAGCTCTGAAATGAAGTTGCCTATCACCTTTCGGGTCTTTGTATGGGAGGAGTCATTTCTTGTTGAGCGGTCAAGAAGGGGATTCAGAGCACAATTAAAGTCTCCACCCATAATTATTTCACCTCTCAAAGAGGAAATGGTCATGAAGAGATTACTAAAGAATGTGGCATCATCATTGTTGGGCCCATAAACGTTTACAAAAATAATTTCTTGATTCAAAAGACTTCCCCCAACCACAACAAATCTGCCTGCAGGATCTTGGAGAAATTTGTGAATCCTAAAGGGCACAGATTTATGAATAAGGATTGCTACTCCTCTCGCCTGTGAGGAGCAGCAAGAAGCTAGAACTTGCCCAGGCCATCTCTTCCTTATACGTACAATCTCGTCTGACATTAAATGTGTTTCTTGGAGAAATACGATTTTAGCTTGGAGGTGTTTAAGTCTGGTCAATATTTGCTTGATTTTAACTAACTTTCTCATACCCCTGACATTCCATGAAGTAATATTTAGAAAAGGAGCATTACTCATAACCCAGTCCAAGAAATATTAAAGTTACATCTTCAACTCCTCTTTTACCAAAGGAAATTGCAGTGCCAATAAAACATAGAAAATGGAGAAAAGAAAAAAAAACATCAAATGCCCCCTCTCTAGAACGGAGAAGGAGCTCTCCTAAATCCCTGTGCCCCCTAAATGCACAGACCCCACTCACACTGCAAAACACTGAAATTCCAGTTAACATGCATTGATCCTTACCTAAGGAGCAAATGCTCAACATTAACAAACTTCGAAGGGACCCACGTCCGGCAGAAATAATGAAATATAACAAAGAAACAATAAGTAAACCCCATAAGAACAGGAAACAAAAGGGGCCAGCTAAAATACAGAGATTATATCTTAGCAAATAAAGTTTCGTCAGAGTCGATCATTTACATTTGATCCAACTGTGCTTGTGAAATCTAACCAGACCCACTCACGTCAGTGTCCTGATCAGCCTGAGACCGTTCCGTCTCGATCTTGCGTATGAAGGTTTCGACTTCTGTTGGAGTGTGAAAAGTGAGCAGTTTCCCCTTGTGATAAATCCTCATCTTTGCAGGGAATTGTAATCCAAACTCAATTTCCAAATTATGCAGTCGGGTTTTTACACCATCGAACATTCTCCTCTGCTGTTGGATCTCTGGCGACAGGTCCGGGAAAAACATTACACGATTCTCCTCAAACTGTAGTAATTTCTTCTTGCGAGCCGCCTTCATCACTCGGTCTCTGTCGGTCAACCAGCGGAATTTCACGAGAATCGCCCGTGGAGTAGGTTTTTGGTTTGGCTTAGCAGCTTTAGAAGCGGCTGGTTTGGGGAGTCTGAAAGCTTGGTCGATGTAAAGTGGAGTCGGGAAATTTTCTTGACCAAGGAGGTCGGGTATCCAGTTGTTGAGGAAGGATGTTAAGTCACCTGCCTCTGAGTTTTCTGGCAAGCCCACCAGCCTCAGGTTTAGGCGGCGCTGGCAGTTTTCAATGTGCTCCACTGACCTGGTGAGGGCTAGCATCTTAGTCTGAGTGGTAGCAGAGGCGTTTGCTAGATCATTCAACTGGTCTTCGGCGGAGCTTATACGCGATTCTGCACCATTTAGTCTCTCAGAGAAAGAGTCTATTGATTCTTTGATCTCGTGGTTTGAAGCGACAACTTCTTTGAGTTGGGCGGTGAAGTCTTTTCGAAGAGCATGGATAGCTGCTAAAATTCCCTCATCCCTAGCTTCTGTTTCTGGGGCTTCAGCTAACATTAGCCCCTGCGCCAACTTCAAAGCACTCACTCTCTTCACTTTCTTCGAACTAGTTTTAAGCGACATGGATCCTGGATATGTTGCACGTATTCATGAATCGACTGAGACTTATTTCTAAAAGAAATAAACGGATTTACATATAAATTCAAACATTTTCGCCGGAGCACATGGGTTTTGCGACCTCTCACGTCCACGTCATAACCGG
>JAODXP020000017.1:24912203-24922004 GCA_027497455.2 Sardinella longiceps | reverse complement strand
GCAGGGAGTTGTTGGGCGGGCTTACTGTTGTTTGAATCATTTGAACCTTGTTGTTCTGATTTGTCATAGCCAGAGCTGTGGTCGAAGTGATATTCCATCACATGCAGAGTTAGTTTGGAAGATTTGCAAATTCATAAACCACAGTCTATCATTCTTGATTGGACTATACACTGTACATTACATATTCTGGCTTGTCAGGCTACTTCTAGAAGGGTCCAGATCCCCATCTTATTTTTTTTAATTTGTTGGCCTCCTACCTGTACACTCTTCACTCTAGGAAAGAAGTCCATAACCTTTATAATGGCCTGCATCCACTAAACAAGCATTCTGAGTTGAGAGTGCTCTATACATCATTTTCAGGTATTGTTAATAGGTTGCCTAAAACTATCTGCAGGCATATTTAATTAATGATGCATCTACAAGTAAATCCATCTCATCCAAACTTGTCTGTCTTTATTTGTATTTTTGAAAATATTTGCTCCTGAGTGTCGCTCACAACATCAAACCTGATCACCTACAACTAGCTGAATATGAGTATGGTTGACACAACATTTAGTGGAAACAATTGCAAGGAAAGGTGCAACTAGACATAGAAATGTCCATGAGATAAATGCTGTCTGCTGGGCTTTGGCTCTTCATAACAGCTGCACTCCCCTGGCTCATCACAATGACTGCAGTTCATGACATCAAAAGGCTGCTTGATTGGTATAAGGCAGAACCTCTGACTGCCTTCTCACTTGTACCCTTATTTGGACCATAAACAAACAATCGGATTTGACCAGCTGTGTATCTGTTGCCCTTGCTATTTAAAGGGAAATTTGCACAACAATATTCCCTGTCTGTACCTGTGTCTCAAGTGCAAATTGATTGCTGGGAGACAGGGAATACCATCGTTTTTTTTAAGCTATGCATACTAAGGGAATCCAGTCCCTCCCCTCGCACTGTCTCTATCAAGCCATCAGTTAAGATCAAATGAATCCATACGGCTGTGCTGGCTCCCAAGAGTCTTCCGCAAGCTTTCAAAGACCCATTATTCCTTCTCTTTTCAAACTGAACACTGCTGAGAATTGCCCTTCTATTGAATAAGTAGAGATAGAGATTTTAAAAATGTCTGTGTCGATTGATTCTCTCTCTTTTTTTTCTCTCTCTCCTCCTCTTCCCTTCCCCTTTTCTTATTCCCACTGTCTTTTGCTCAAACACACAAACACACATTCACTACTCTCAGACACTCATACCCACACAGAGAAAGAGAGACATACACACATTCTTTTTTAGACGTGGGCACTTGAAGTACTCTGAGATTCTTGTCAGTATTAATCTGAAATGCCTCAACTCCGGCCCCCCTCTTGCTGCACACAGCCTTCCCTGTGATTGGCGACAGTGCACTTCTATCTCAGCAGCAATTCACTTTCACAAACTCATTCAAACACCAAGAGGATGGAATCAGGCAGAAAAAAATGCGACTAAAACACACATGTGCAACCTCTAAAAACAAATGCCTGCAGAGCAACTTGATATAAATGACTAGGCCGAACTGTGATCCGCTGACAAAGAAATGAGATTACTACCCTCCTCTCACATTTTTGAATTTCTAAAAATAAAAAAAAATGCTGATTATCAGACACGTGTGTGTGTGTGTGTGTGTGTGTGTGTGTGTGTGTGTGTGTGTGTGTGTGTGTGTAGACATCTTTTCCTTGCTTCCTATGGCCTTCCTATAACCAGCAGAGGGCAACGCAGTGCTACGATTCTCTTCTGAAGCAGCAGGGGAAAATGACAAAGAACTCAGAGACCCTAATCAACACACTGCGAGTGTGAACGTGCCTCTCCTTTGCCTTGCTCAGCCACTGCAGTGAGAGATTCAGCAACAGGGTACAAGCAATTATTTGGTTATTACCGTAGGTTTTGTCCGACTTGATAAAACAAATGGGCGATGAGATGGCAATAAGAGACCTCTTGTGTCTTTGTGGTGACCATGATCAAAAAACCGTAAGGCGTGCGTGGACAGGAATGCTAAGGTGGATGCTGTGGAGAGCTGCATTCCCCAGTGGGATTATCTCCCTCCTGGGCTTCCTAATTTAGCTTCCACTGAAGTCTCTTAACCAGCACAGAGTCTCACTCCCCCATCCAACCAACACACACACACACACACACACACACACACACACACACACACACACACACACACACACACACACACACACACACACCCCACTTCTGCCTCTCATCTCTCCTTGTCTTTACACGGCCTTTTGGGCTTCGCATATGCGCCGGCATGTGCCTTGTAACGAGGGACTACTTACAAACTATTATACGCTCAGGGGCTGATGCCGAGCACCCAGGGACTAGCCCATCTGGTGCTGATGGAAGCCACTGCAGCAGCAGCCACACTCTGCCTCCACCTCTATTTCCATCCCCCCTCCTCCATCTCTTTTTCTTCCTCCTCCTCCTCCTCCTCCTCCTCCTTTTCTTCTATCCCCTACGCCGCCACCACCACCACAGACGCTTTCGAAGGAGGGCAGGCAGCATCAGCAGCGGCAGCAGTCGTGGCTAACACCTAACAACGGCCGGCGCAGAGGGGGTTTGAGCAGCAGGATGGTCACTTTCGGCGGTGGGCTAACTTGTTACGACAGGTGCCAATGTTGATCATATCAGTGCGCTGGCATGCGTGGCGGTGCTGTGAGCTAACATGCCAAATTCCACCTCTCCGTCGTTAGACCCTCTGGGCCCTCAAAGACAAGCTGACTAACTATTTAGTGTTGACAGGTTAAAAGGAATGCTTTCAGCAATAGTGTCATCATCTGGCTCTGGCACAAACTCTCTCTCTCTCTCTCTCTCTCTCTCTCTCTCTCTCCACATCCATTGGGGCCGATGACGATGGAGAAATGATTCAAACATGATCATCGATTGTGCCACTGGAGTAGAGCTTGATGTGGTTATTCGGATATTAATCTTTGGAAATCTTCAAGAGTGCCAGAGAGGACTGCTTCTTGCATTGCAATGCATATTTAATAAAAAAAAATCTAATTGAACTTGTTGCCTTCATGAACTTTGATTGAAGGGCCTAAGCACTGCTTGATTTAATATCAGATAAACTCTGATTCATTCATGGGAATAAGGAAAGACAGGAGATGTTAGCAATCAGATTAAGATTGTCCCCACATCCACTAATCACCTTAAATTTTTGATCAAGATCTTGCTTAAACTGTGTACTTTTGCTTCGGTTGCTATTACTGTAGCATGCAACCCTTTGACATGGATATCAGTAGGGAACAGAGAAAAAAAAACACTGAGCCATTACTGTAAGTTATTGGCCAATTAGCACTGTTTAAAGAATAATAAATAATATATGTACACTTGTATAGACTTGGCCATTATTAAGTCACAGTACAGAAATACTATTGTGTTTTATCGTGTAAAAAGTAAGGGGGGGGGGTTATGTTATATGGATGAATATTACACAGACCTAAGAACAATCTGACAATGTGTTTGAAAGTTACAGAAATATGATGTGGTCATAATGATAATGTTGAGGAAGATGTGAGGTATCATTCCGATACTCTGATACTTCTATCCCATGCAGTAGCCATTGAGTTATGGATCTCACCTTGACTTCCCTCGACCTCCTCAACCCCAGACTGGATCTGGAAGGTGGAATACTCATTAAGTCTCACTGATGAGGGAGAAAATGCTGCATTTCTACTGCTTTGCATTTCACAGGAGTGTTTGATGTTTTCATTTTGCCCACCACCACCACCACCCCCCTCCATCAACCCCTCTTTCCTCCATCCTCACCATGTTTATTGAGATCCGAAAGCAGGGAGTCACATGAAGGCTTAAAGACAGGTTCTGCATAGGACAGATAGGAACCAGGAATTAGCGTCCATTTCACGCATTCTCCCCCACCCGCTTTGGGGCCGCAGCAGGGTGATGGCTTGGGGTGATGATGGTGTTGGTGCTGGTTATGTGTGGGGGTGAGGTGATGGGGGGCGTGGGGTGTGTGGGTTGTGGTACTTTTGGGACAAAATGAGGAGGCCAGGAGGCAGAAGGCAGATGGTTTTGGGGGGGAACGTCGAGTAATTGTCACACTCTGAAGTGCGGGTAGGTGTGCAAATGTCCAAATGTGCCGTATAAGCCTGTTTTGGCAAACTCGTTCACTGCCGTGCATTTTTGTTGAGTTTCCATTGCAGGACCGATTTCTGAAGCCATTACCTAATGTGCAGCCAGCACAGGAATGATGACTGTCTGGATTTATACCTGTGCGGCAGACACTGTTTACAGTAAGATGTGACATTTTCTTCAATGTTGACGACGAAATATAGACACTGGCAAAAAAAAAAGGTGAAAAAAAAAGTCTGTACTGATTTTGTTAGGAACTCATTTAAAACAATAGGTCTCTACACCCTCTAGTAATGCATAATGGTCTGCTGTGTGTCAACATATTTCCTTGGCAGAACAAACAATAACAACAAAGGTCTATAATATATAATATATAACATAATAAAATAAGAAAAACATATCTTTCTCTTGCTTGTGTTAGTGCATTGTGAGTGAATTCAACTGACAGTAATGGTAGATCTGTCACCTTTAAGTAATTTGGATATTTATTGTCTCAAAATAGAAGCCTAATGTAAAATTCTGACATGTGTCTACTGAGAAATCTTCTTATAAATGGCTAATCAGTCCTGGTTAGACATTGATTTAATTGAGTTAAATTCATTACAGTCTTGGGCATGAAAAATTAGCCAGAGATTTAGCCGGCACACTTGAGTCAAAGGCCCAGCAGGCCTCCATCCTTCCCTGACGCTCCGAGAGGATTGGTCTGTCCCGGGCATGTGCTCTCTGCCTCAGCTTCTATCGCTGTGTTCTCTGAATCATTACCCACCCAAAACCCCCTGCTCTTGAATGCCTGTGCTTTGATGTATTGCCTTTATAAAAGAAGATGTCAAAGCTGCCGGCATATGAGGGATTGCAGGGCGATTGGGGAAGCGTCCGGAGCTGTGCCAACGAAAAACGCCACCTGACACCGAAACCTAGACTCTCCATTGGAGGTAGAAGCCCCCATAGGGTGTGTGTGGTTGTGTGTGTGTGTGTGTGTGTCTGTGAGTACGTCTGTGTGTGTGTGTGTGTGTGTGTGTGTGTGTGTGTGTGTGTGTGTGTGTGTGTGTGTGTGTGTGTGTGTGTGTGTGTGTGTGTGTGTGTGTGTGTTTCTGTGTGTCTGTCTGTGTGTGTGTGTGTGTGTGTGTGTGTGTTTCTGTGTGTCTGTCTGTGTGTGTGTCTGTGTGTGTGTTGTCTGGACAGTATGAGCCAAGCTGAGCACAGACTTGAGAAATGAGTGTCTCTGACAGCCGTAAGAGGGTGCAAACTGGCAGAGGCGAGAGGAGGCAACGAACCCATGGCCTCCCGAGTCGAGCGAAGCACTTCCTGGCTACACCGTCAGGCACAGGTCAGCTTCCCCATGGCCAGGTCAGCAACAAGAGGCGAGATGAGGAGAAAGAGAAGAAGAAAGATTAGAGTGGAGAGGAAGAAAACAACAGAGAAAGGGTAGAAGTGGGGTGTCAGGAGGAGATAGCGAGGGATAAAGAAACTGCCTGATGAATGGTGAAAAGGGGCTTTGGAAATTGTGGAGCTGTATCTATTATTTGGTTTTTTTTGTGCCAGAGGAAATGTGTCTAATTTGGGAAGAAGAGGTGAAGGGGCGTGTGGTTTTGATTGCTTGCCAACATCCATGTTCCTTTGACAGTCTTTCCCACTTAATCCAGACTGGACAAGGCAATCATGCCATAGACTGAGACCTTCCCTCCAGGGGAATGCAATGATTTATATTGTTTCTCAGAATGCTGTGGAAAATTCCGTCAAAGTGAATAGGCTATCCAAGTGTTCAGTTGTCTGATTTTCTCCATGATGTTCACTGAATCAGAAAATTCTAAATGCTGCCTTTGGTGAATTTCGCCACTTGTCTTTCCATTTAAACTTCTTCAAAAAGATAGTGAGTAATATCGTGCTATATAACTACTGATATTTGCTATACCGCTCGAATTATACATTAATTGTGTATCTGGATTTGGAGTCTTATTGATAATGATGATTTTGATGAATTTTTGACTTAGAGTAAAGTCATTGTAATGCATTCCTCGGTGGGGCCGAGGGAGTGTGTGTGTTTGTGTGTGTGTGTGTCTGTGTGTGTGTGAGGGTTGCTTCCCTCTCCGCACAGAAATGTCACAACCCCACAAGATACCCTTAGTACAATTTAAATGATCACTCCCTTTGCCTGAATTCAGGGTCTTGATGTTAGTGTTTTACAGTAATGAAACGCTTCTATAATGTATCTAGTGTGGCCCTAGACTAGCTGTCTAACAAATTGTAAATAAACTTCATGTGGTTGGACCCACCTTCTGAATACATAAAATACTGATAAGGACTGAAAATGGATTTAGATAAAATAAGTTTTGCTTAAATAAACTAGGCTACTTACTCTTTGTTGATATGACAGCTTTAAGCTTTTAAACTGCCCATTTTTGGTGCGGTGTGAATGTAGTGTAGGTGTATGCATCTCTCCCTCTCTCTCTATCGATCTGTGTGTGTTTGTGTGTGTGTGTGTGTGTGCGCACACACTACAGTACAATGACGAGGCATCTCCAATGTCCTCTGTGACTTCAGGCAGTTTTCATCTTTCGTTGTCACAAACAAATGAGTGTCAACATTCTAAACGTTTCACTTCAAACTCCTCATGCCAGAAGCTGCAATGGACCAAATGGCTGTCTCATTAAGTGTGTAGCATTATACGACATCTTGTCATCTAGTGAAGACGAATGAACATACTTTGTCATGTTCAGATAGTGTCAAAATATTTGAAAGAAAAATATAGGAGAAATCACAAAACACACACACACATACACACACACACACACACACACACACACACACACACACACACACACACACACACACACACACACACAAAATCACATATCTCCTTGAGCAGGGTACGAGATCCAAGCTGTCACTCCAGTGTGGATGCGTCTGGAGAGCTGGCCACACAGGCTCTCGCAGACAGGCCGCACGCAGAGCGCAGCTCAGCTGTGAAATTGGAAGGGCATGCTGACCCATCCACAACCACAGCGGACGACATCTCCACTCTCCTCTCCTCTCCTTGTGCATGGGTGAAGAGGCTCTGCTAACGTCAGTCATGTGCTCACGCTCTGAGGACACTCTCCCACATGCAGACACACCTACACACACACACCTACACACACACACACACACACACACACACACACACACACACACACACACACACACACACACACACACACACACACACACACACACACACACATGCACACACACACACACACACACACACACACACACACACACACACAGACTTTCATACACACACACCAACATAAAATCTCTTTCCTTCTCTATTTGTCTCTCAAACGCAGACACACATACACACACACAGATGTACAGTACGCAAACTTACACACGTGACACACACACACACACACACACACACACACACACACACACACACACACACACACACACACACACACACACACACACACACACACACACACATACAAACCTGTTGGTGCCTCAGACACACTCTTGGTTTCTCATTTTCACCATGTCAGCACTGGGCTGTGCAAGATGAAAGACTGTAACCACTAGGTTGTCCCTCTCCAGCATGTCCCTAGAGCACTCACGTACACACACACACACACACACACACACACACACACACACACACACACACACACACACACACACACACACACACACACACACACACACACACACACACACACACACACACACACACACAGCACACACACACACATACACAGCTTCCTCAAGAATTCATATCAATTCAGTCATACCCTGATAGCACATATCCAATGTAAAATATAGTGCACAAAAGAATTGTCTATAATTCTGAGCCTAATTCATCAGAACCTAAAAAGACAAGTCCTCACAATCTTTGTTCAATGTTGTTCAACTCAATTCAGTGTTCAATGTATTGGAGTATCTTCAAAGTTGTTTTAACGATTTTATACTTTTAAATTATTTTTAACAAATAGGGATTTAGGTACACAGTTACTGTAAGAACACAGTTGTAATATTTTAAGCATAATGAAATAACTATATGGACAAACACAAATGTTTTATGAATCTTATGACACAAATGTTTTATCAAGCTTTTGACACAAACCTTTGATGAAGCATAAAACAGCCTCTACTGAGTAGCAAAGGGCTGCATATACAGTACAGTCTAACCCCCCACTTATCTTGCATTAACATTTACCTCATAGATATGCTAACCCAGGATAAACTGCCTAAGCCTTCCATAATGGTCACAAGAAAGGAGGAATATCTTTGGCTATCTGTTTAAGCCCAGTAGGATAGCAGCAGCCCCCAGGAAACCCTGCCAAGACCAGAAACATGATTAATAATGTATCTGAGCAGTCCGGAGATATGGGGACAGGAAATTAAAAGACATTAAAGGCAGGAGAGCGACAGGCTGATTGGGACTTAATTAAGGACTTTGAGGAGTGGAGGGCAAGATTCAGGGCCATGGACATACTATTAAAGGAACGGATGTGATGAACAAGGGACAATAGTAGACTGAACTCAGACGCTCTGCTGTTAGACAATAACCCTTGTCAGGAGTGTCTCCTTTTGGTTGCTCAATAATTATGCCTCTTCTGATGGCAACAACTAGACAGATGTTTGACTACTTGGTCAATCTGGGCTTTGCAGAACATTTTTGTTACTGTGTAATGTAATATTTAATCAATGCTTGTGTCGTTGTCTGTTACCGTCATTTGCCACAGTAATTTGGAAATGTCTGTGCATCTCTGCAATAAACAAATCACAACATATCAAAATAAAGAAAACATTTGTATCAGAACATTTCAGCTAATTATGATCACCACAGCATACGCCACGGCACACAATTTCCTCTAATATAAAAAGACTTCTAGCCTAATGGCATGCTGCCTACTGAGATAAGAAAAGATATGGGCAAACTATTTTCCTTGCTATTAAGGCCCATGTTTGACATGCAAGAATATACTCAGTTTTGTTATGAATTATCAAAAAATATTACCTCCAGTTAGGGCTTGGCAAATTCTTGACACAAACATTTAAAGAAACAAATACACTACAGTATATAGTTACTAATGCAAAATTTCTTAACTAGTGGGCCAACTATAAATAATTACTTTAAAAGTAACTTTCCCAGCACTCCCAGTGACACAGGAAATGGAAAACTCCATTGGGGAAAATGTACTTAATGCTATAAAACAATTACACTTTAGCAACGGAAGTACAAAACATATGACAACACATCCTGTGAACATGGCACATGGATAAAGAAAATCCTTAGTGTAAACAGGATTTATGTAAAAGTTTGGCAGAGTTGGACGTAAAATAGGATTAAGGAGGTAGAGCTTTGCTAGGAGATTATCCTACATGCTGCCATTCTAAAGGTATATAGTATTAGACTATGGTATGTTCTTTATGGCAGAGAGTGCATGTTGCTGTGTTACTGGGGGTCATGCAGTCTTGTTCTACAAGTTTATCTTTTTTTGTCATGTGGAGTTTTGAGAACAAGTAATGAAGGTCAGTTAAGTGAAGGAAACCATAAAACAAACAAGCAAAAAAAAAAAAAAAAAAATCCAAGTGAAAGTCTTTTCTGAGGTTGGTAAATTTACTTTGAATATCTCCATAAATTACAGGCACTCTTCGAGCAAACAGTTAATGTCCTTGTTTGGGTCAGCTTCATTTCATCGC
>JAODXP020000017.1:24882203-24909703 GCA_027497455.2 Sardinella longiceps | reverse complement strand
TCAGACCAGGCGGCCAAGTGGAAAATAGTAACTGCACTAAACAGTAATTTCACAAAACTCTCTGCAAATGTAATTAGTCTAATCTACCCTATATTTATGATAATGTGAGCATAACAACCCCAAAGCCTGAGTGTTTTTTCCCCTCTTCTAATTTGTGGTAAGTAAGAAAATCTAAGCAAGGTCTCTCAATAACTGCAGCCTGTGATGTCTCAAAGCAACCAAAGCATAGAATATCACGCCTGGCAGGAAAGTACACAACCATAATTTGATTTTCCCACTGTCTCTACTTTCAGCTATTAGGTCGTACACAACTATATATGTTTTGCCTGAGAAATGTCACATTTCTGGGCCATATTAAATGAATGCATTTAGATGTTTTAATTTTTTTTCTTGCATTACAGCATGTTATCTCAACTGCCTGAACATGTCCAATGGCCCTCTTATAGTAACAGAAATAAGAATAGTGATATTAGTAAGCTAAGATTGGATTGTAATAAGTTCTTTCAATTCAATTAAATTCAATCGGTACAGCGCCACATACAGCACAATTGCCTCGTGGTGCTTTACAGACAGTACGAGGATCACCCATGAGAAACTGGGGCGAGGAAAAATTCTCTTCTGTTTGTATTAATTCATTTCAGGAAGAAACCTTGGGCCAAACGACCCCTCATGGGCTTGACCCAACTGCCTGGGGCCCAGTGAAGTACCTGTCTAGTGATGGATCGCAAATTGTCCATTGTTTTGACAGGCATATTTTGTTGTGTGTAGTTGTGGTAAGGCAGCGCAGAGCTGTCAATCAAATGTTCCAAAATTCCAAAGGTGCCACGAAGCACCAACAAATTCATCACCAAAGATGTAGGGCTTTTGTCTGAATTATTTTCCAGTTTTGGCAAACAGCCATAAAGAGCAGGATAATGCTTTGTCAGCTGCATTATTGAAAATAAGTCCTGATTCTGACACAGATATAGGAAGCGGTATCAGAGGCTCATCTGCCTATAGGAATGTTTTGAAGTACAGTGAAACAGTGTTTTTATGTGAGCTGACACAAACACTCTGACACTCTGATGGTATAAGACAGAAGTCAAAGATCACTGAATACTGACCATGACAGAGCAACGTAAGACATTACAATGGGAGCAAACATGAATAAATCCAGTCAGCATAACTGCATCACAATATAAACTTTTCAGTAATTTTTCATATCAGCGTATGAGAGCGTAATGGACGGTGGTGGCACAGGTGGTAGAGGTGCTGTTCAGCTACAGGAGGGCTGCAGGTTTGAGCCCTGCTCCACCTAACCCCATCGAGGTGTCCTTGAGCAAGATACCTAACCCCAAATTGCTCCCTGTGGGAAGAGGTGAGCAAGTTGGTACCTTGCATGCTTGCCTCTGCCACCGGTGTGTGTGAATGGGTGAATGTGAGGCAAACATTGTAAAGCGCTTTGAGTGCTCATATGAGTAGAAAAGCGCTACTACATACAGTATATGCAGTCCATTGATCATGAGAGCTCGACCCTGGTCTGCATGAAGGGGGTGTTTGATTCTGATGTCTGTTCAGCTGAAAACATCGCTCATAGATTCTCAATTTAGTATGCTTTACTAAAATAAGGGACTATATTTTTGTATACCTTGTGCTATGACGCTGGCTGACTAAGGCATGCCAAGGCATTGCTTTCCTCTTCCTTGCTTTTTGACTTTGTTTGTTGTTGCATTATTTTCCCCCTAGACAACGGGTCTCTCCAGCCTGTTTTTTCCCCCATGGGCTACTTGGACAAAATCAGCGTAGCTGAGAGGTGGGCCTACTCTAGGCCTACTACTACAGGGGATAGAGTTAGCTTGACCATACACACTTAAAATGCAGTTTGAAATGTCATCTAAATTTGTGGAGAGAAAAATATTCTCTGACCTTTATAGAAACCTTTATTTTCCTGGTTATAGGTACTAAATCTGCACAATAAACATCCACTCTCATCAGAGAGCAGTTAAGCTGGGATAATTGTGTATCAGACAGGGCAGGATGTTTGAAGTTGATTTCATCTGGTTTAATACCGTTTTGTGACTATGTTATGAGATTGATTTACATTCCCTATGACCTTTTACAGAGCTACTCTGATGCAGGTGGTGAGCAACTGTTCATTCCTGGGCTATCTGATTTACGCAAAACACTGGCTTGCACCAACCTTGTCTATATTTTTAAATATTCTTAATATTTAATAAATTATTGCTGTAATTTGAAATCTGCCTGTGGTCCCCCCTCTATGCTCCACTTTATGAGCCAAAAGTGCTACACCTGCCAGGCACCTGCTATAATTTTGTGCATTGAAGTTTTAGAAATGGCTACTCAGCTTCACTTTCACAACCATTAGCACCAAATACAACAACTCCCATTTCCCTCCCACTGACTTTCACCACAGGCCATAAAAATGGGGGATAAGGGGGGGTTGGTGCACAGGACTTTGGACAAACGTAGGTGGGACACCTTTGAAATGATCAACCGTGCTAGTGATGTTTAGCGCTAGCCATCTGTCCAGGCTATTTCGACTATAGTCAACAACACTGCACCAACTGTTTTCACAGGGGGGCCCCTGCGGGCCCCATTGGCCCAATCACGGGCGGCGATTACGGCCATAGCTCATCGGTTTCACGATGGCTGCTGATATGAGAGGGGTTATTGGGCCCAGGGATAATCAGCTCCCAAATAAAGTCTCTCTATACTGGCTTCGTGTGGGTGCCCATCAACGCACAGTAATAGTCTTCGGTTTAACATTTCCCCAGAGCCCTCGGGGGACGGCGGACGCTGTCATTTGTAGAGCTTTGTGAAATTTGGAAATGATGAAGAGAGAGTAAGAGAATGCTGAGATTAAAAATAGAAAAGGGAGGATGAAAAGAAAGACACACAAAAAAATCTATGAAAAAAAAAACCTGTGTCAGAGGCTTCTTTTGGGAAAAGTCAAGTCAGCCGTGGTGCAAGCAGAATGCCGAATGGACACCTCATTGCTCATTCCTTTTGCAGCGGTGGCATTTCGATGTATGTTGACTCTCTTTAATGATACCAGTGGCACATCTCAAAAGGGTTTTCTCAAGAGTAAGCCACGATGGCTAGCTCTCATGCATATCAACAACTCCAGGAGCACTGGACGGTGGCTTTTTGCCTGTCTGATGTTACTAGGCTAATTTGGAAAAGCTCTGCTTACAGGACACTAGCTAGGCCTAGTTTCCTGAGCACGAGTTTGAACAAAAAGGGTAGATAGGTGGAGCGAGATACTGTACTTCATGGTAGTTCATGTGTATGGGAACAAAGAGGGAAGCAGTTCTGATATGCATAAATAGGTGTTACATTGAAGTGTAGTTAGTAGTGTGCACTAAAATGAGCTCAGTGCATACTTGAAGTGAAGAGGCACTATGCAGGATCAGGATTCTCGCTGTTCTCACATGTTCACTTCAGAGCTCAGGTTGGAGCTCCCTATGCAGGAGTAGGTTTCCCAAAAGCATTGAAGGAGAAATCTAGTGTACATCAATCCATAGCCCTGTTGTTCAAACTCACCATGTGGTGTAGGTAGGGAAAAGAATAAGACAATTTGATTCAATATTGACTGAGCAGTGAACTGGCAACTAAGTGAATGGGGCATAACAACTTGCTTTCAGTTCCATTTTATTATGCCCCATTGAGTCAGCATTAGTAATTGATTTATTATTCAGTTTTTGTAGCATAAAATGTTCTCGTTCTGTTTATTAATGAGAGCTTTCAGGTGCCTGAAACAACAGGGCTATTGAAAAATTTACATTGAATTTCTCCTTTAAACAGTTGGTAGTGGGAAATTGCCATGAGCCATAGGTTACATAGCATATCGTTGTATTCAGACATCAGTGGTGTTTAGTCAATTACAATGCTCTATGTGGACAGGGAGTCGTTGGGCAGAGTTAATGTGTTTGAATCTGATTGTTTGTTGCTCTGATTATTTGTTGTCAGAGTCATACAAAGCGCTTTCTGGTTCTGGTCATGCCGCTGCCCTGTTGCGTGCAGAGGCTTTTTGAAATATTCTGCCCCAAGGATCTATCCATCGTGGCCAGACTATATATTTCATTTTATCATCTGGCTTGTCAGGCTATAAGAGCCCTGGCCTGTTTGAGAGCTTACCTTGCTGACAAACTTTTGCAATGTTTTTCTCCCCCTTCATCTCTTCTGCTGATGACTTGTTTCACTGTATATCTTGATTAATGGAACAAGGATTATTTTAATTGCATATGATGTGCCAACTTTACTCACCCCTACACCTACTTCTCCATTTGATGTCTAGAGTTTATTTTAATTCCTTATGATGTGCCAAGTCCTCAACACCCCCCCCCCCCCCCCCACACACACACACACACACTCTACCCCAAGCTCAGTTTGGGTCAGCCAGCCGAGAGAAATTTGTGCATTACCATTGGAAATGTTGGAAAGAGGGGTAATTATCGATAGCCGTTCTCCCTTTGGACTGATAAGACGGCCAAGCTGATGGATGGATTGCTGTGCTATGCATATGCTGGGCTGGAAATATTGATCTTAGGGATTAATGCAGTTCCCACAGGGTCTGATGGAAGTCTAATTGTGTTTCTGTAATTATACATTTGAACAAGCTAATATCCCCAAAGGTGCTGACAGATGGAGTTTCATTTAGCACAATTATTTAAATGCTGAAACATTTATTTCTTATTTACATTTTGTGCCTATCTGACAAGTGCTTTAGCTCCATGATAGATTGTGTCACATGACCTTTCAAGATATTGAGTTGTGGTTAAGTTGCGTTTCTTGAAGTTATTTAGTTCTTTGTACAGTGTGTCTCTCTCTCCCTGTGTTTGTGTTTATGTATGTGTGAGACCCCAGACCCCTGAAGAAGCGAAGTGTAGACCAAGGTGATAGTCATGACCAGGCTACAGAAATAAGAATCTTTACATCAATAGCATAAAGTAAAAGACAATTCTGTTACTTTCTGAATATGTGAACAGTCCATTGGGTCTTTATAAGCTTCAGTCTGATGTCTCTTATGTTTAATAGCACAAATAGCCTATCTTCAGCTGTGTTTTCTATCCTGGACATAACGCTATCCACTTAGGAAAAGGCTATGTCATAGTGGTGATTAATTTGTTTATTGGCTGTAGCCTACCTCTGCAATGAACAGCCAGAAATTGTCTGATTAGATGGACTCTATGTTCTCTCTTTTGACAGTGATGATAAAAACAGTGTTTTATTGCCCTTCTCACACACAAAGAAGCCAACATGCTTTTACTTTCACTAGATAACTTGGTTGTTCCAATCATCAGACTTTGATTTGCGACTGTTATTCCTCCCCCCACACCTCTCCTTTCACATTCTCAGCTTCGTTTTGCTCTTTATGGTTTATGATTTTGCTAGGCTATCTGATGATCTGATATCCCATTAAATGGAGAACCTGTTGCTGTTGGTGATACACAGACTAGGGATGCAGGCTAATAGGCTGTTGTGATGCATGGATCAGTAATTGTGCCTGAACTTCATTATGGATATGATTCTTTTCTTTTGTCTTCTTTTGTAAGGCTAACGAGCCATAGCTCAGACCTTGATTGTGTCTGAGTTGTTTCTATGCTCTAGGTTGTATTCAGACATTGTGGTGTTTAGCCAATCACAACGTTATATCTGGACAGGGAGTTATTGGGCGGGCTTAGCGTTGTTTGAAACTCTTGTTAGGTGCTAGTTGCGCTGATTCGTTTTAGCCGTTTTAACCGGGGTTTATCACTCATCGCCAGACTAAACATTCATGACAGTCTGGCGTGTCAAGCTAGCTGACAGTAGGGTTGAGTGACTATGCAGTCTACTATATTTGCTGGCCGCCTTCTAGCTGACATGATCACATATGCTGCTCAAAGGTTTAGCACTTCACCAGAGATGGAGATGTTATGAAATGTGTCAAATTGAATAAAAGAAAGGGAAAAAAACACACACTGCACACTTAATGGGCAACCCAATTTATAATTTTAACAGACACTTCTTATAAGACTGTTATAACCATGTAATACATTATTAACAAAAGACATTTAACTTAATAATTAGATATTCATGTCAATATGGATCTGTCACAACTCCTTGCAACAGTTGTCTGGACAACTTGCAATTATTGTAAGACACAAACAATGCAGATAGTGTAGACTGTACGGTACTATTGTAATCCAACCTACCAAAATCCCACATGCACTTGCACACAGAGACCAACTGACCGAAGCCAAAATTGTGTTTGTTCAATAACATATGTACAAATGCTGTGGAAAAAGAGAACACTCCAGCAGCTAAAACTATTCACTAATTTTCATCAATAGGTTATTTATGGTTTAGGTTCAGTAACTGAACTACATTAACATTGCTGTGGTAAGCAACATTTTCACAGAAGAAGATGTAGCAGCAGTAGTGTAGCAGCAGCCTTATTACTGACGGGTTGCAAACACTGACATTACAAAATAACAACTGCATACATTTTCAAAATTGTAATTGTGTAGACCAATACTGGGGGTGTCATGGGATAGTTTTTAATATTGTTTGCATTCAAGCAGTGGCAGGGCCACAGACAGGTGAGCAGGAGGCTGTGATTGATGCGTGCAAAGGCTGCAGTAGGGTCCAGCCCTGATGGAGTCATCTGGCATCTCAGGAAAAATAAGACAATAACATTTTTTTTCTGTCTCTTTTTCACTTATGTACTGAAATTGTTTTCTCCCTCCCTCTCTCTCTCTCTCTCTCTCTCTCTCTCTCTCTCTCTCTCTCTCTCTCTCTCTCTCTCTCTCTCTCTCTCTCTCTCTCCCTCAGTCTTTCTCTCTCTGCGTGTTTGTTCTGGGGAAAAGAAAGAAATTTGGAGTTGAGATATGATTTGACCTGAATGCTACGATGACAACTGACTTCAGCTGGAAACGAGGAGGTTGTTAAGAGCGGACAGGTTGCAGGTCAGGCTTATGTGAGGTGGCTGTGAATTTTTGGAAAACTTGGAAGAATAAGGGAAAAGGGGGAGGAAGACTCAGAGAGTGCTGTCACAGTGATTGGACACAGGGTGGAGAAACAGGCCTTGCTGAGAACTGAAGGGAGGTGTGTGTGTGTGTGTGTGTGTGTGTGTGTGTGTGTGTGTGTGTGTGTGTGTGTGTGTGTGTGTGTGTGTGTGTGCAAAAGGCAAAAGACTCAATGCCAGTGACCCATTTGCTTTTTTTTTTTTTAAGGATGGGGTTGAAGGAGAAAGCGCAGGAAATTTAGGCTTTTAGGCTGCTGGATATGTGTGTCTATATAGCAGAAAAAATTATTGTAAAATTATTATGGAAGATTAATAATGCTTACCAATGTTATTATTTGAGTGTCAGAGGTTTGTAAACATATCCTATCCGCCCCTCTGGTAAATACACACTGAATTTGCTTGAAATAAATCTGAAGGCCAACACACAAGGCTCATATTTTGTTCCATTGCAACCAAGCATTCTACTCTAAAAAATCAATACCAAAGTGTGTATCTAAGTAGCTTTGCTTTTTACAGCTGAGAGAATGGCACAGTGTTAAATGGCAGAACTTCCTCCTACACACACACACACGTGAGACAAACAGGTAAGCCGGAATAAAAGCTTAGCAGCATCCAAGCAAGAATGCACAGCATCAGCTCACACTGTTTACCAAAACAGAACTAATCAATACCCAGCAGCACAGAGGATGAGGAGATGAGATCAGAGAGTATTTCCAGAACCCTCTTCGGCAACCAAAATAGGATCAGTCTGATGTCTCTTGCTCACTAGAAGACGGCTTTTGGAATCAACTTGTTTAAAGGCACAGCGATCATTCGGTATACACACAAAGTATTTGCTGTTCGGAAAGAAAAAAAGAAGAAAAGAAAACGTAACCAGGAAAAAAAATATGTCACGTTTAATGGAAGGCTCATGTACTGTATGCATGCAGTGATGGAAGTCTCAAATGGCAGGTTGGCTCTCCAATGTCAGCTGGACCAAACATGCTCATCAGATGTAGGGCATCTCTGGGGCTTGAAGGGCTTTGCACATGATGAGGAGACATCTGGCTCTGAAAACAACCTGAACCAGCCAACCTGCAAACAGCACATGACCTGAATAGCCTTCAAATTCCTCTGGAAGTCAACAGAATTAAAAGTTCCACACAGGGTTGCCTCTATGGCAAAGCCCATTTGTGGATGTGATATTATGTTGTATATTATAGGCTTTGAATTATATTATATATTATTAGGCTTCATGAAGCCTTGTGCAAGTAATGGGATAAAACCCACAGTCCCATTTTATCATTATGTGTGTACGTGTGTGTGTGTGTGTGTGTGTGTGTGTGTGTGTGTGTGTGTGTGTGTGTGTGTGTGTGTGTGTGTGAAATTATGCTATGTGTTTTGGTTTTGTTCAGGACTTGAATTCTTTTCATAACAGTTGCTGTTAATTTTTGTCTCATAATACAGCCTACTGATTGTGTAAATTATATGAATTGTATTTGGATGTTTTAAATGCAATAACCGCAGTAAGTTACTTGCTCCTTTTGTTGTTGTTGTTGTTGTTGTTGTTGTTGTTGTTGTTGTTGTTTATTTTATTTTATAGGTTGCCAGCCTATAAAGGTGCTAGAACAATGTGACATATTTTTCGTAATTAAACTTGAAAAAAATAAAAAAACAAAACAAAAAAATCTGCCACCAGCCTTTCTCTGATTTATGACACATTAATATGAGTGTTATACAAGTGTTTATTTGCTTTAATGACAAATACATACCAGAGAGTAGCGGCATGTCTGGGGTACAGGGAAAGGAATATAAATGACATGGCCCAGTTTGATTCAATTAATCACAAGCACGATTAGAGGTAGTTAAAATTCATTTCAGTGCTTCAGCTGTTTTTTTAAGGCCTTGTCCAACACTTGTAAATGGACCAGGCCAGTTTAAGACAGCACTGTTGTTAAGGGATAATTCCAGTCATTCCTTGCAGCAGAGCGATTTATCTCTGGCCATTACCATGTGTCTCCATTCAAAACTGTGGCTTGATGCCAATTGGCGTGACGTGATGACTCTGACTGGCGTATGCCTCCATCAAAGTCCCATTAACCTTGTGTCTGAGAAAAACAGCGGCTACATCCAGTGGATGAATGAATGGCATCTGAGCTTTTGTTTGTGGAATAACAGAGAGACACAGAGGGGGGAAAAAAACACACAAACAAGCAGACCAAGAATGTTTGTGTGTGTGTGTGTGTGTGTGTGTGTGTGTGTGTGTGTGTGTGTGTGTGTGTGTGTGTGTGTGTGTGTGTGTGTGTGTGTGTGTGTGTGTGTGTGTGTGTGTGTTCACTGAGGCTTACAATAAATGTTGTCATATCAGCTCATAGACTACAACATGACTGGAAAAATTACCTACAAGTACGTTAAATTATTAGGCTATTTTTTTAGATATTTCGGTAACACTTTGCGGTAAGGGTACATGAATTATCATGAATTCATGCATGAAATCATTCATGATAAATTCATGATTCATGCATTACTTCATCTCTGAAAGTCTAATGAGTTATCAGGAATTAACATGAATTCATTGTTTGTCATTAATGACCTCCTGCTGAAGTAGCACATGATCTTAAGTATTAGTTAGGGGTACATCATCATGAGTCATGATTAATTAGCATGAGTCATGATTATTAGCATGATCATGATTAATTCATTCAACTAAAGTGTTGACATGGTTAAATTGGTAAAATTTAGTTGACGTATGGGATAGATATAAGGAACTAGGCCAAAGTAAGTACTTTTATTATATCAAATTATATCAAATTCTTTTGAACAAAAACATCATGATCATGTGTTATTAGTCATGACTCATGATGATGTACCCAGAGTAATTAATGCTTAGGATCATCTGCTATTTCAGCAGGAGGTCATTAATGATAAACAATGAATTCATGCTAATACCTGATGAGTCATTAGATATTCAGAGATGAAGTAATGCATGAATCACGAATGAATCATGAATGAAATCATGCATGAATTCATGATAATTCATGTACCCTTACCGCAAAGTGTTACCGATATTTCTACTCACAATTTGAATAGATATTTTTTTTCTGTATATTCATTCATTTAAATTTGGAAAGCGCCAAATACAATATAATTGGCCAGCAGTGATGTACAGCCTGGTGGAGCACCCATGAGTAACAGAGGCAAACAAACCTTCATTTCTAATAATTCTTGTTTGAAGAAACCAGATCCACGACTCATGGGCTCAACACAACTACCAACAGCCTAGTGAAGTTTAAGTACAGTCAGTAGTTTAGTGATAGATCACAAATGGTCCATGGTTTTGACCAAGCTTATGGTATGATTACAGAATATTGACTGACAACATAGTAATGCAAAGTTTGTTGTCCATAGTTATGGTTGGACAGTGCAGAATTGGCAACCAAAAGTCATGGGGTCGGTGGAGTCAATTGTGGGGGTAGTACAGTATGCAGGTAGAGTTCATTTGTGGTGCATGACCTTTAGGAAGAAGGAAAGCTGGTGTTTGTATGTTGATCGTCATTCATTAAGGGGGGTTAATGACAGGAAGCCATGGGTTGGCGGCAGAATTGACACTCAGCAGAGATGACTGTAGTATATGAGGGCAGAGGGAGGAAATAAAGAAAGTTGTATGGCATGACAAATGTGAAATTGATGTCGGTGCTGGGCTATAGCAGCATATAGCTCAGCACCTCAGTAGGGATGGTCAGTGGCCACCTTATCCCAGAGTGGAGGCAACCGGTATACCGTGCGCCATCCCTAACTATACAAATTGTGAAAGAGGAAGGTTTTAAGTCTAGATTTAAAGGTACTGAGAATACTAAGTCTAGATTTAAAGGTACTGAGAATACTAATTCTGCAAGAGATGTAAGGATAAATGAGATCTACAGATGTGCAGACTTGCTGATAGTGGCAGTAAATATACACATGATTCTAACCCCTTTTATTATCAGTGCAGTGTAAATATACAGTTCATGCTCAACATAACACACCAAAGGAAATAAACATGTATGTCATAGCATTTAATACTGCTGTGCATGTAAACTTTTATTGTTCAGAAAGTTACTTTTTAGCACTAGGCTACTGTTACGTGTATTTCAAAGAGCTTTGTGTCATTTTGGTGACAAACCCTGTGCCATAATCTCAAGACTGATTAAGCTTCTAGTTGTTCTGTCCTAACTGAGGACACAGATGGCCAATGAAGAGGTCCATTACCACTCCCAGTGAAAAAGATGCATAGATGGCTTTTAAATGGTACAAGATGGAGTGGGGCTTGCTTTTTGGCAAGGGCAATGTCATTCGGGAAAAGATTGCCCCAGCATACAAGATATGCCCTTGCAAATGTTTTTTATGTGTGTTTTGTGTTGTGGGCTATGTGCTGGCAGTTTGCAGATGCAAGAACAGCTGCATGCTATCAGCTAGCTAGCATGTGTGAGTATTTTTCCTCAGCTTCTTCTTATAGCTCTGAGCTTTATAAATATTGAGAACACTTTCAGCATGTGATTAATATTTGTTTTAATTTCATTCCAGCTCACCATTAATGCATACTAATCAATATTTCATGTTTTTTTTAATTTATCTATTTATCTATTTATTTATTTATTTATTTATGGTAAATATTCATATTTGTGTGTTTTTTTTTTAATGGAGTGAGCCATCCTGAGAGTAAAAGTAAACACATTTTCACACCAGCACAGCCGCAGTGCTGCCAGTCTGCAAATCGTGCAGACTGTGGCAAGAGTCTCTATTGTCTTCAGCTTAGGTCTGAGATTGAAAGGGCACAAGGATGTGCTGGAGAGAGCTCTTATATGTCCTCTCAACACCGCAGTGCAGTGAAAGACTTATGCTGTCATTTTACTGTTCAAACTTCCATTTCTCCACTGACTGGCTGCCATCCCTCCAGATGTTGTGAAAAGGATCATTCTTTCACTATTTTAGAAGTGAGAGGTGACTTTGAGCTGGGCTGGCCATTACAGAGATAAACACAACTTGCCATGAATGAGGTGAAGCTGAAGTGTATTTTTTTTTTCTCTTCATATTTTCTCCACAGATTTCTGTCTTTTGTTGGCTGCTACCACAGCTGTTCTCTCTCTAGCCATTGTTACCAGAGTGAAATACACACACACACACACACACACACACACACATGCACGCACGCATGCACGCACGCACGCACACACACACACACACACACACACACACACACAAACAAACAAACAATAGACACACACAAACATGCAGGAACACGCACACACATACATGTACAGTATACACACACACATACACAAACAATAAACACACACAGACACACATGCAGGAACATGCACATAAACACAAAAACATACACACACAGACACAGTCACACACACACACACACACAGGGAGAGAGAGAGAAAGGGCTCAGATCAGACCGCATTCCTGCCGTGCACCCTACGTGCCGTCTGGAGCAGTGGGACACAGGCAGCTGCCATGCTGGGCTCGCCTTAGCCACGTGCCTGAGAAGAAGACTAGCTATCCCTCAGCATGCCACTGATTAGCACACAGTCAAATGGGAAAGGAATTATATTTAAGCACAGCCAGACTTACTTCCTCCACAAGTCCAAAAAAATAAAACCCAAAACAGAACAAAAACAATTATACCACTCCCTGCTAGTTACAAAGGTCTTCTGTTCTTCTCACATCGACTAGAACACATCCTGATAAACCAATCAAGATTCATACAATGAAATGTTGATACATTGATGTTTGTAGACAATTTGGGGTCAGCAAAGTATCACTTTCTTTTTCTTTTTTTTCATTAAAGTATATCAGCACTGAGTGAGGTTGAGGCTAAGTCATCAGAGCTCTCTTTATTTTTTATCATAAAAGGGATTACTGTCCTCATTCTTTTATTGCTAACATGATGCTGCTTTCACCTTTTTAGTTTCCCAGTGTGGGTATGGTGATACATATTCTTCATTGTGTGAATAAAAGGTGTATATGCATAATGCGGCCTCCTTTCCTGAATCTTGACTACATATTCTTCATTAAAATAACAAAACTAATTTAGATAGAGCTGCAGTTTCTGGATATAACTCTTTCTGGGTAGTCATGGCAATCCCAGTTTTGTGGATGTGAGAGGCGAAAAAAAAAAAAAAAAAAAGAATGCAAGAAAACTAACCTTTAAAAGTCTCTATTTCGATCTGTAAATCTGAAATAGTACTCCTGAGGCAATTTGTCCTCAACTGCACCTGCATGACCTAGAGATTACCAGCAAACCATACAGGAAGTACATTCTGCACTGTGATTAAAAGTCAAAATCGGGGAGGGGGGCAAAAAAAAAGGCCAGTTTCAAATGTGGTTTTAAGGTTTCGGCGTAAGTCCTACACATATTTACATGCTATGCAAAGCACATTTACACAGCATCTGAGAATCCTTGGACCACTCACTATATATAGCTTGCTTTGAGAGTGTGCAATAAATCAGTAGGTTTCTCCTGGAGCCAAGAAGAGGATTTATTTTCCCCCAGCACGCGCCTGGTCCAACCCAACTTTTACACAGTAATGAAATGGATTTGACACAAGGGCACATTGCGAGATGGGCCGACTTTACAATCTTAGTCTATGAGAAGCTCCCTGCAGTGGCCGTGGCCAAGCTTCTGAGAGTGCTCTGAAGTCATTTTTATTTTACTGCAGTTTATTTTCAAGATTCACTGGATATGGGGAAGGATACAACATAGGGGAAAACTTAAAAAAGAGAGAAAGGCAGAGAGAGAGAGAGAGAGAGAGAGAGAGAGAGAGAGAGAAAGAGAGTGAAAGAGAGAGACCAGAGTGATGGCGAGGACATATGCCGATCACTTCCCTTGTTGTTGTTTTTTTTTTTTTTTTTGAGTCTTAAATCGTTCCTGCACCATTTCTACTATAAAGTGACTGCATCATACCAGAAACCTGAAAGCATTGTGTCCTGAACTCCTTGTGAACCCCGTGCAAGAAGACACTTGAGCAGCAGTTCACCAGTTTGCTCCATTAACTTTGCTAGTGATGTTGTCTCTGTCTGTGTTCCAAAAGAGAGCTGTGTGCTTATACGTCTAAAGCCATAGTAACATTAAAACACTGTGTGGGGGACTACAGTAACCCCAAACTGCACTGCCACTGTTATGTGCTTTCTACAGTTCCAAATGTACTTGACAACTTTATATCTTGAGTGGTAGCATACTGTATGTGCCTTGTTTCTTTGTCAAGGTAGAAAGGTGAAAAAAAAAACCTAGGCCTTCAATATTTTGCCAATATTTTGAATTTATGTTGAAATTATGCACTTATCAAATAAATCACATACCCATGTACCAATGATGAAATGTATTTACACATTCTCTAAATACATTATGGTAATAGAAGTATGTTTATTAATGCTTAGTCTCTGAGCCTTTTGAACTTTAAATGAGTTAGGAGCTGCTGTAAGTCATGGAGATCATGTCCATGGACTACATGATAGAAATAATATTCAAGGTTATGTTAGGTTAGGTAAGGTTAGGTGTAGCCACTAAGGTGTGGTTCATTTGTGAAATACTATGAAACATGAATTGCTTAGGCTTCATATTTGCCAATGGGTCTATGTCCTATCTCTGATTGGATGGTTTTAGATTTAATCGATCAATCTAAATCGTCAGTCTGATTTTCTTTAAATACACACAATAATGGTCAGTAGGGCTATTTTGGAGCACAACATCAAAAATAATAGAGGGGGTTGTCTTTGCGAGAGCACAGAATCGTATAGTCAACTTGTATCAGAAGGACATCAGTGCTGTGGGTACAAACTTCACCAGGCTTTGCTTCAAGGGGTTCTTTGCCTCCATTCTGTCCATTATTTTCAAAAGTGGGTAGGCTACAACTCCGTGGTCATTATCACTCGCACAGCCCACCGAAATAGCCACAATGGACTCTACAGCTGCTCTCAGCACACATCCTCTTCTCTCTAAACCCTTAGTGCTGGGAGTAGAATATCAGGCGGAGTTTAGCGGCTTCCTTCAAAGCACCTTGTTGTGGGAGAATGTGCACTGCTTCATGGCATATGGAGTTACAGATCATATATAACTGTGTGTCTGTATGCAGAGAGCAGTGTGAGATATTGTGGTAATGATGCTACACACAGTGGCTAGAGGTTTTTGGAGAAACATGAAACATGTGTGGGTCACATGTCAGAGGCATGTCCCACTATCACTCTGCTGAGCCATGTCTCAAAACTGTATTTAATTCTGAAATGGTTTCTGCTGCTTGGTAAGATAGCTTTGAGACCCGCTTCATAATGGCCGATCTCTGCCCACATACTTCCAATATTGTTGCTATATGCTAAACTGATTTTGTACCCACTTCTAGCCACTCACTTACTTTAAAAAATAAGTAATAATATGCTCTGTGTCTTACAAATGCTTGCTGTTAAAGGTTAAAGAGGTAGGGTGAGAGCAAAATTATATGTTATGTTTCCATTTTTTTTGACCAGTGTATTCTTTGATTTCAAAATGCAACTTTCAGCAACACAACCTGTGATACTGAACAGTGCACAAAACTGGTTTGAATTTCCATCTACGTTACTCTGAACAAATAGGAATATTATTCTTACTTAATATTATTATTAAGCATTCCATTCATCAGAGGCAATCAAACACTACACAGCAACATTCCAGTGCTCTAAAACCCTGTTTGAGCCCTACTGTAGGTTATGTAAATACCTATTATACTTTTGTGAATGGCAATGGAAATAGCCTTCCTCCGTATCCTTAGCCTTGGACACTCTATTTGTGTGGGTCTTATTAAACTGTTTTGAATAGGGCCCAGCAGCCACTGAAGGAGGTTTCCATGGGAAACACCACAAGGTCTTGCTTATCCCATTCACTTTCATTAGCCAGGCTGCTCCAAGTTTTTTTTTTTTTTTTTTTTCCCAGTGAACCCTTTAGCATTGGGGGTGATAATTAAACCATAACAGAGGGAGATGAGGTTCACTAGGGGGTTAAATGTGTGTTTAATGTGAAAAAATAACATGTCCGACGGTGCCTTCCTACACTAATGAGCACATTATATGCATGTGAAGGTTATTAGTGAGATGTATCTCATGAAAGGAAATGTTGATGAAGTTGCGGTGCTTGTAATTCACTGTCGTAGATAGCTTGTCATGCTCATAGAGCAATTCCTTTTATGAATGAATTATTAAAGGAGTGTAAATATGTAAACTGTTTTAAATATCATTTAACCTTTGACTGATATGGCTACATGTATGGGATTATATACTCTCTCACTGTTTCTGCACATTTATTCATTTATTTACTTTTTTGGGGGGGTGGGGGTGGGGTTAATGTTTCTCATTTTAAATGCATTATTAGAACAAACATATTCAACTCCATCTCCATGATTGACAGAACTCTGTGGGATTTATGACACGTTGAATCCTCAACCATCAAGGTAACCAATGGCAATTTGAGTGCAATTATAGACCTATGTACGTCGTTTGGTCATAATGAATGTACATCTGGAAAAATGCATCATATGATGATGATGATGATGATGATGATGATGATGATGATGATGATATTTGTCTTGACATGCTCTACCTGTCTTTCTTTCATCCAAAGAATCAGCCTGGACCTTCCAGTTCCTAAAATTGGTTGTTACCCTGGACACCTGGCTACCTGCACATTCAATAAACTAAGTCTAGTCTTATCCCTACCATGTCTTGAAGTTTTGGCCCAGTCTGTCTCCTGCTCTGCTATGGAGTTACCTTAATGCACTATTTTTGCACTTTTGGACTGGGTGTTGGATTAGTGTGTCTGGATTTTTTATTTAATTTTTTTATTTTTATTTATTTATTTATTTATTTTTTTGTGGTTTCTCAGGTTAATTTATTTTGAAAGTGTTTTTTAATGAATGTATGTATGTACAGTATATGTATGTGTGTATGTATGTATTTGTGTGTGTATGTATGTATGTATGTATGTATGTAGGCTAGGCCTATGTATGTACAGTATGCATGTATGTTTAGTACCAATACCAGTATCCCTGCCCTGACCTTATGGCTATTTCATAAACATTTTATTTTGAATGATTTAAACTATAGTATGTCACAGATAAATGTGTCACAGCTGTAATTCCATTCATTATTTTAATTACCCACACTACTATCAGCTAAGCCAATTGGATGTTAATTAACACCATGGCATAGCACAGGTGGTATATGAATGGATGATGAATGAACAGCTTATTAATGCTGCAATAAATGCTGCCATTCAAGCTAAATGATAATACCTAAATGATAGAGTACATTAGTTAATTATATAAGAATAAGTAAACAGGCTGAATGCTAATCAGATGTAATAACTTTAACTATCCAATTTATCTGTGTTAATGGGGACATAGAACAGATGAAGCAAATGTTCAATACCTCTCTAATGATAAAAATAATTTGAATATTTTCAATTTTGACTTATCAAAAATAAGCTCACGTGATATTATTTTTGACTAATATGTCACCCTATTTGGTGCACACAGTTTGATTTATGACATGTGGAATCACAGGTATTTGAATTGTTGTCAGTAAACACTTGCTAGTTTTTGCAAGTTCAAGCTTATTAGCATATATTCAAACTGAATAGTCATTCAATGTGCTTAAAATAATAAAGTTTTAAAAAAATGAACACTAGTCAAATATCTGAAAATGTCTACTGTGGACTTCGACTTTTGCGACTTACAATGTCACTGCCGCTGCCGGCTGTCGATGAAACAAATGATAATATTGTGAAATTCGAAAGTGCTCCGCAATGCTGTCAGCACCAGTGTGTGGAGAGCTTTAGGCTTTGTTCATTGTTCATTAGATACAAAATGTAAGCTACAGTATGTGATGCCTAATTTTCCCTGGCTGCACTTTTTTATCCTTGTTTTGTACTTGAACGGATGTAAAACTTTGTACAAAAAATCCTATTGTACTGAATCCTGATTGTTCCTCAGGTGTATGTCGCTTTGCATAAAAGCTATCCAGTGAAGAAATGCAGATAGATGTAAATCTGAGTGGAATCAGAGACTTGAAGGTTTTGCTGTGAAATGACGTCCCTCTTTTGTTCACTGCTAATCTGTTTGCGCCTTTACCTCCCACCTCTCTCTATCTCACCTCAAGTAGTCCAAATCCATGTTAAATATTGGAGGGTTTAGCTGACATATAAACCAACTAATCAGGCTGCAGATTCAAGCTCACCTGTCTTTTTCAGTTGAAAATCCTTTTCTCTGTGACATGGTATTTGCAGAGATTTCTTTCTCTCTCTCTCTCTATTTATTTTGTAGTTTCTAACCATTTTGTTTTTCATATTCAAATGAATAATCTCATATTCATGTCATATTATTTCATGTGTAGCTCACCATTACCTTCAATGTTAACTGTAATGGGCTGTTGCATCAGGTTTACCCAAGAATATAACACAGAGGCTGCCACTTTTCTTGCATCAGATTTGCATGATGGTTTAACACAGCTTGTCACTTTTCTATCTATTTTCCATTATGACCACATATCTAAATTACTTTTACTAAAATATATTACTTATACTTGCTGTTCTTCCCAGTCATGTCCTGAGTAGATGTACCATTCCCTGTATTTTTTAAAAAAAATAGTAGAAAAGAGAAGAGAGAAAATGGTATTTCAAATTGATCATAACAAAGATGCATGGACAGGTGTGTAGATTGCAAGTGATGCCTAGACTCTCTGAAAGGCACTTGCTAATGGAGCAATGAATAGGCATTTGCTCTTGCACTCAGGGGCGCTGCTAGAAATTGTGGGCCCTATGACAATTTTTTTTTTTTTGGGCCCCTCAAATATTGATTTTAATATTAAAATTTTCTCTGGGCCCCCATGTCTGTGCTGGGCCCTTAGAATCATCCTAACTTCCCCCCCCCTCATTACAACATCAGAATTGCCAAGAAAGTCAAGAAAGTCAGAGTCAACATCACCTCTGACCCTACACATCCAGCACACTATCCATTCACACTCCTGCCTCTCTTGCCTATTTTGCACAATGTAACTGTTTTCTGTACAACCAATTCACTTTCAATGTTTCCATTGCACTTTTCAATGTTTTTGCATGTAATTCCCTGTTATTCATGTGCCTCCTTGGTTTTCTTTCATACCGAGAGCCTCCCCCAAAATTATAATTTTGCATTATTTGTTCTTCTACACTACTACTAGTACTACGCATTTTATCAAACAATATTAAATGACAATTAAAAAATTTGTAGATTTTGGTTTCATTAACACATTTCTTTAACAAAGTGTTTCTTTGAATTTTTACATAAAGGAATTTAAAATAGAACAACGTATTGTCAGATTTGCCTGCAGTGGAACCACTGTTGATATAGGCCCACTGTATAGCCATGTACAGTATTTCATGGTTGCTGTTTCGAACAGGAATAGTGTAACTGAGGCGAGTCAAAGATCTAGGTGGCATCCTCAGAGATTTCCATTTGTTAACAACCCCAAAAGGGCAATTTCATGGAAAGTGGACTCTTTGTCTCAACGCTAGGGGCCTAATAAAAAGCAGTGGCATTTGTATGACATGAATGATTAGGTGCAATGTGTACAACATTTTTCGAGCACTATAAGTTCTTTTATAAGTTCAACTACAAGTTCAGTACAGTCAAATATGCCAAATGTTCAAATTTCATATTATAATACAAATACCATTGCCTTTTATTGGTGTTACAGTAAAAAAAAGTTCACTTTAGTAATTTCAGCACCAAGGACAGTTACCAGCATGACACCACACAAGTGAATGTAAGGCTGTTTTTGATGGCTGAAAAGCAGCACAACTGATTCAGTTCTTCAATCAGTGTGCCAAAGCAATGCCACTCTGAAGTGAAGTCACTACTGCTATTAAGAAAATACATGTACCACTAGTCATTTAAGGATGTTTTTAAGCAGCTTGTTTTGTAATAAGCATGATCAAACGCATATTATACATTGCCTGAGTTGCAGTGTGTTCCCTGAGACCTACCCTGAGTCCTCACAGACTTAAGAGTACTCAGGAGTGTGTGAGTAGCACTTGATCATAGGTACTAATCAGGGTTCAAACCTTATTGTATTTAAAGTAAAACTCACGTCCAGGTATTGTCCATTTAATTCAGTTTACTTCTGTATTCTGCATTCACATTCAACACTGCAATATAACATAACACGCAGAACACATCTTTGGAACACATCTTTGTTTGACCAACAAAAGTAATTTTACAACTACAAATGGACAAAGAGAAAATTACACATAATGACAGATAGCATTCAACACAAATTACACAACAGCAGAGTGATCAGAGGGTTATCTTAAGTGGTTCGAAGACTTTTGAAGCCACAGAAAGCCTCTACACCTCAGAGACTTTCATCTACACCCAAGGGCCATCATAGTGAAGTGATAGTTGAGTGGTTGTGTGAGGTCCTGTGCTATTATGATTGCAATTTGGGTGCTGTCCTTATGGTTGAGCAGTGATAGGTGATCAGTTCTAAGAGTTCAGTTCAGTTCTAAGAGTTGCCCAAAGGTTGTGAAAAACATTAGTCCTCCTACGCAAGAACAGGGTCCAAGTGCGTCATGTACAGGGCTAATAATGAAAACAAATCTGTTGCCAAATGTTCCTGCTTCAAGCTAACAAACATGCACATTTTAACCCTGTACAATTAATTAACAATCCCAATAGGTTTCAGGCGATTTATATACCGTAGGCTAAAGGTCCATTGAGTTTAAGGGAACATTTTGAGAATCAAACATGCAACCAAGAGCTTGGAAAACTCTCCTGCATCACAAAAGTGCATTTATGAAATGTTCTTGGAACTATACATTTTCAGCTGGGTATATGGATCTGGAGGGAAAAAAATGAATAAAATACATTGATGATACCAGTATTCAATAATATGGGAAATGGGAAGCAAAGTTAATGGCTATTTTTAGTTTGGTGGCTTTTTAGGTTGTGTTTTAAGCAGTTTAAATACAGCAATTAATTAATTTAAGGTGATACTGTTTTGTGGCATGATCTATATCCTTGTGCCTACAGATAAGATTCACCAAAATGGACAGTAGAAAAAAAAAATCTTTATTTATCTATTTATTTATTTATTTATTTTTTCCCAAAGACCAGCGTTTGCTTGATTGGAATCTATAAATCATCTGTCGCTGTGATATTTGAGAAGGTGGGCTATGAATCAGAACTCGGCTAATATTGTCATTTAAGTGCTGCATCCATAAGTCATCTCTGGGGGTCCATCCTGAGTGGCCTAAGGAAGCATTACCCTTTTCAAAAAAAGTGCACTTTGGACACAGCAGGTGAAGTGGGAGCTGTTGAAAGCAGATTTGTGGTATCATTACTTCTCAATGGATTTTTCGAGTGGTTTGGCTATAACTGCATGGGTCTGTGCAATAAAACAAAGTGATTAGCTTCCTAATGCCCATAGTCTGTCTCTCTTTTCTGATGCTACTCTAAATTTCATCCTTTTTGTACTTTCTTCTTTGCCTTTGTTTTTTTTTTTTTTTTTTTGTCAGGCTGTAATGTGTGAAGATGAATTTATGAATGACAAAGATGCAATAATTGTGACTTTGTCATCTATGTACCTTTATCATACACTTTGACACTGCAATCTATCAATCTTTCTCTCTATCAGTCTGTCTGTTTGTCTGTCTGTCTGTCTGTCTGTCTGTTATCTATCTGTCTGTTATCTATCTACTGTGCCTATCTATCCATGTATCTCTTAGGATCTATCTGACAGACCGTTTTAGTGATCCTTTCTGTGGAATATTATGTGGATACCCTAGTATAATTTCTGCCTTTCTACACACAACAGAGGTATGAATACATTTATGTAGTTTATCTATATCTTGTGTCAAGATCTTTGGGTATTACATCTTAGCCTGTAAAACAACAGAATTAGAACTGGTGAAGTCACATATATCAAATGAATAAGGTGTACTCTGGATGACAGATATTCATCTCCCTTTTTTATTTTCCTCCATTACATTAGTGTTGATGTCTCTCGACAAATTGAGCTCAAGAGAAGCCATTAATTGTGGGGAGAGATCAATTGTGGGATTGTTATTTTAGCCGCTAGCCTGATTGCACTGATGGGAGAGCCGAGACTTTGCGGGGAGGATGACACTGCAGGCTATAACGAGTTGTGTCTTCCCCATTAATCAATGCCTTCCACACAATTTGCCATCTGTGAATTGGGACTGACCCGTCTCCAGGGTCACTTGCCAATTTTCGGAGGCAGTCCGCTCGCATCCCAGTGAAATCCCCAATTCAAGCATTTTGTTCCTCATGAGTGATTCGATCCCCCAAATTCTGCCAGCCACCCACCGCTGCCCTCCCCCCCACAATCCTTTTTAAAATTCTTTCTGTTCATCCCTCTCTCTCTCTCTCTCTCTCTCTCTCTCTCTCTCTCTCTCTCTCTCTCTCTCTCTCTCTCTCTTTCTATCTCACTCGCTCCGCCTTTTGCTGCAAGAGACTTGAGTGTTTTGCACACTCTTGGTGGTCAACACCTCTCCTGCAATCACTGTTTCCTAGCCCATTCATATTCATCTTTCAAAAGACCACCAGATAATCAGGTCCACTGATCAATCCTCCTTTCCTGACTGGATACATTTGTGGAGGTCATCAAATCCCAAACACAACTGGTGAACAGAGATAGCCTTTGGATGGTGATGGAATGCATGCAATCAATAGGACATGAAATTACCCAAATTGCTGCTTGCAAATTATTTTTGAGACAGTGCTTGATGAGAAATGATGTTGACACTGAAAGGCCTCCAGGCAAGGGGATATAGCATAGGAGATTTCTAAACGCTGTCAGTCTTTTGAATAATGTGGACAGATATCCAAAAAATATACACAGACATTTAAAAAACCTTTGTAAGTGAGGACAGAGAGAATAGAATTGAGTAGGCAAGGGTTTGAATCCAAGCACAAGAAGGCCAGCAAATCACCGATAATCACCCATCTCTAAGGGATGCTTCGGGCCATTCTCTTCCTTCTCTTCCTTTACAAAGTGGGAGGAAAAGCAACACCACCACAACAGGCTCACTGATACATAGCTGTTGCCATGGACAGTTTTCCATTGTGATGAAGATGCATAAGACTTGTTCTACTGTAATAGCGTTTCATAATCGTTATTCTTATTCTTATTGGATAAAGTCTCTGTCTTATTACAAATATAAATGTACATGCATAAAGTGTATGTCTAATGTGAATATCGTACTGTACTGTACTGTACTGTAATGGACCTTTATGATTAATTAATCAATTACGTAATAAACAAATATTTGTATATTTCTGTAATTGTAAAAAGAAACTATGCTTTACAGTATGCCATTCCACGAAATACCATTTACTTCAGTTATAATACATATTTCTTAGTCAGACCCAATACATAGATACTGAGTAATCCAAATTCATTGCAATGTGTCAGTAAAATGACAAATTAATGATAAAAACTGCATCCACAGGGCATTTTGTCAATACTTCTCAAATGCATGCTGTATCCTTGTATTGATAATTGTAATATGGAGAGCTGCAATCATCTTTTTGCTGTCACAGATGACAGAGATTCTCAGTCACTTTTCACCTGAACAAATCTCTCCAATGATCGGAGCTTACCTGGGAGTGACCCCCTGTTAGGAAATGGTAAATGATATGTACATTATGTTGAATTATTGAACACGGCATCACAGTGAGACCGTCAGGAGTATTGATTGCAAACCTAGAGATATTTATAATATCCAGACATATCCAGACATTATCAACAAACCAATATTATCCTGCCCACGGGCTCATATTTGTATGCCGGAATGCCAGTCCAAGGACAAGGACCAAGGACATTGCAAGATGCTTAAGATGGCTTGGACATCTGTTAATGAATCACGTCCCAACAATTGCCTTGGAAACCACTTGGAAAAAAAGAAAACCTGCAAAACCACCTGTAGTACTGTGGTACAGGAGCTTCAAAAGATGAGCCAGTTGTGAGAGAAGTGAACATGCTGCCAACATGCTGCCAAGGATCGTATGCAATAGAGAGAGCTTATTGAAGCCTTAAGTCCCACAGGGAACAAAGGGGAGTAAGTAGGTAAGTTAGCAAGTAAGTAAGTTAGTTAGTATGTGAAGAGTTCAGATGCAAAACCCCCTAAACACCATTTTTGTGAAAACTGAGTTAAGATATTGTGTGAATCCTGTATAAATCTAGAATATGTAAATGAAATGTTTTTGTGAAAAAATAAAATAAAACCTGCTCCCCGCCGTGTCTAAAATATCTGTTTGCAATCAAAACACTGTAAACTCCTGATAAAAAATGGCCTTTTTCTCAAAAAGTGGTCAGTTGGAGTTAGGGGGTTTTGCATCTGAACTATTCATGTACTGTATGTAATGCCAGTTCCCTGTAAATCTCATGGCTGACCATCTTCTGCAACATCCACCGACTGTATCTGTGGTCACATTTTATTACGATTGATCTACCATTCCCCCACAGCCTCCACGACCAATGCAACTCAGGCAGCAGAAAGAAAAGAATTCCAATTCATTGAGTGTCTGTCATCGTCAAAATGCACTGCCACTGCAATGCTCTACCCATTCAACATGACAGAAAGGGAGGCTCACTCACATGTCGTTGTTTTGAAAAGCGAAGCCAAGAGAGACAGGCTGAGTGAGCAAGACAACACATGTGGCTTGCATGGCACGCTGGCTGGCTTCTTCATAGGCGGAGCGCATAATGAACTGAATAAGGTCAGGGATGGTGCTGGAAGTTGTTCTTTGAATACTGCATGACAACCGAACAGATTGCTGCAGTCACTTGTGAATGGTTTCAGCTCTGTGCTCAAGAAGGGTGGCTTCTCTGAAGCCCGCATCAGAGAGCAATGTGCACAGAAAGCATTCTCTCTCTCTCTCTATCTCTCTCTCTCTCTCTTTTTTTATCTCTCTCTCTCTCTTTTTTTATCTCTCTTTATTCATGCCACTTTCCTCCAAAGACTCAAAAAAGAGAAGAGAGAAAGAAAGAAAAAATAGCTTACCAGTGATGTGGGATTTAGTCTCCAATCAAAATGTCATTCATTTGTGGGGAAAGGAAAGGTGTAATTGGTGTTGTCATCAAAACACTTCAGAGCTCAGACGGCATCAAGGGCCTTCGCCAGCACCATGTTTAATTAAACAGAGGAATTAGCAGCGCTGAAACAGCACTCTCTGAAGGCCACACTTTCTCTCTCTCTCTCTCTCTCTCTCTCTCTCTCTCTCTCTCTCTCTCTCTCTCTCTCTCTCTCTCTCTCTCTCTCTGCTATGCCAGGCTCTTAGGGAAGGTGAAGAGTGTGCTGGTGATGTGCTCAGAATGAAAGAACCCCCCCCCCCCCCCAAATACACACACACACACACACACACACACACACACACACACACATCAAACAAAAAAAAAAAAAAAAAAAAATCAACAGTAGTGCTTCCTGCGTTAAGAAAAAAAAACAGACAGTGCACTAAGTCACGCTCTCTCTCTCTCTCTCTCTCTCTCTCTCTCTCTCTCTCTCTCTCTCTCTATGTGTGTGTATATGAGAGAGAGAGAGAGAGAGAGAGAGAGAGAGAGAGAGAGAGAGAGAGAGAGAGAGATTTGAGTGCACCCCCCTCACACACACACACACACACACACACACACACACACACACACACACACACACACACACACACACACAGACACAAACACAAACATGCACAGACAAAAGCAAACAAAACAGCACAAACAAAACACCAAAACAGCAACTCCAAAAACAATGCCCCAGCTAAGCTGCCCCACAGTTCAGTGAACATATATCAAATCAGAAAGTCATTTATAAAGCTGTCACCAGTGCTGAAACCTCTCCATGACCTTCATTTGGGGCCCTTAGCTTGGCCTGTTGCTACTCTCCTGGACTTGGAGGGAAGGAAGGATAGATAGAAGGAAAGAAAGACATAGAGAAGGAAATAAAGAAAGAAAGAAGGAAGGAAAGAAAGAAAGAAAGAAAGAAAGAAAGAAAGAAAGAAAGAAAGAAAGAAAGAAAGAAAGGATCTTTGCCACCAGCTCAAGTAATCATGAACCAACCCTGAGGGGAACATCAACAGTGTATTTAATGTCCTCAGGGAAAATTCTGCAACAAAAGCTATACCAGAAAAAAGAGCTGATCAGTCCATCTAGACAAGGCAAGAATCAGGTAATGATTCTGAACTGCTGCTGTACTGTAGCAGGCTGGTGTGGGTAAATGGTAGCTTTGGGAGGATTTCTGATGGACCAAACCATTTTCACCTCTTTTAGTGGGCAGCTACAGCTACAGCATAGTAGATCAGGTGTAGTCTACTTGAGAGAGAGTTGTTCCCCCTCAAAAGAGTTGGTTGGAACCACGCATCTTTCTTGAGTGGCAGAATTGTAATAAGTTGTGATAAACATCTGTAAAGTAAAATGCAGAAAGAGGGCACCAGAGAGATTTTCCCCCTTTTCAAATGAGTTGGTTTGGCCAATGTATCTTGTCTTGAGTGGTCGAAGAGAGAGTTTCCCCCCCTCAAATGAGTTGACCCATGCATCTTTCTAGAATGGTAGAAGTAAACACACCAGAGTTGTGATAAATGTCAGTAATGATGGAATGCAGCAAGAGAGCCGGCAGAGCCAGAAGAGAAGCATTACACGGGCATTATTCTGAGAGATGTGTTAAACTGACAGACCTCTTTTATGTACCACAGACTTCAGTTGCAACTGGTAGAGATGTGGACATTTTGATGTGTTCTCAGAAGGCTATTTATGCATCTTTTGCCAAGTTGATCTACCAAATTGATTTTGTAGAGCCCTATAAATACCCTATAAATGATTGATCTATTTTACTACATTTAAAAAAAAAAGTTTTTAAAGAAAATAAGTTCACTCACTTGATCGCCCACTTCCAGTAACATCAAAGAGAATAAGCTATAGAAAATCACCCTCCACCCACCGTCTCTGAGATAAAGATTGGCAGGCAGCGAAACTATGCATGCTATACCATGGACACTATCACTATTCATCACACTTTTGTCCTGTCTAGTGTACAGTGGTTGTTGGTTGACTGTCTAGTTGTCTGTTTGTGTGCACAGTAGGCTGCCAAAGGATTGTGCCATTGCCATTGGTGTCTGTTGCAGGGCAACAGTGCACAAACTCTTGAGAGATTGTGAAGTTTATTTAGACAGAGCTCTATGACCTCATTACCCCTCCACTGAAACACACACACACACACACACACACACACACACACACACACACACACACACACACACAGCACAGACACACACACTTACACAACACACACACACGCGCATGCACACATGCACACACACAGATGCGCACACACACACACGCATACGCACACACACACACACACACTCACACATTCTAAGCTCCCCATAACTGTTACCCGTTACCCCAGAATTTGCTATTAGACACGTAATGGCAGGAATACATTATCAAGGCT
>JAODXP020000017.1:24854703-24877203 GCA_027497455.2 Sardinella longiceps | reverse complement strand
GACAGACACCCCCCCGTGAGAGCTTGTGATTGATGTTCAAAGCATGGACCCAAAATGGGTTGGAAGCTCACTGCCAGACTTGACCATTTCAACCATGACTTTGATATTAAAGGGAAAAAAAGGGGGAAAAAAGGTAAAATACTGTATGCCCCACACATTATTGTTAGTGTACCACTGGACAGCAAACATCAACATTGTTTAGTGTTACTTGTTTAAAGACTTTGCTATTATTTGTTGTTGCAGTATGAACTGTCTTTGAACTTTCTGTAATTTGACTAGATTCTTTCTCTAAGAGGGATTCTGTTTAGGTTGAAATTATGTTAAAATTTGAGTGCTACCAAATTAATTTCACATGATAAAAACAGGTACGCTAAGACAGCAAATGGGAGCTCTAATTGATTTTTTTTAACTGTTTGAATTTAAAATACTGTCTTTCTAGGAAAATACATTTTCCTGAAGTTGATCAGAATGTATTTTACATTCAACAGAAGAGACCCATTAACAGCCTACTGTTTTTATTTTTTGTTTGTTTGTTTTTGTTTTCCCCCCAATACTTAGATATACAGTAAGTACGTACATCTAGGTAATAGACACATACCCAAACAAAATAATTTAAACTTCCCAGTCAGCTTTTTGTCCACGAAGAGGCCATTTGGATTAAAATGTCAGTGACTCTGTTCATTTTCAATGATGTTTCTATTGAACTTTACACACTTGACTCGTTCTGTCCATAAAATTGCAATTGTCGTGACATGGTCCCCATGCTTTGCAGGATAGCAGGACCGCTTAAACAGTGGGGAAATGTCAGTCTGGTGGTTGCTTGATTTGTGCCTGTATGTGTGTGTGATAACACACAGCACTCTGGACAAACATTTTAGGGGTCACAACATGCAGAGTTGATTACCCCCAAACATGCAGTGTGATATCCTGATGTTATTACACACCCCAGTGCTTTTACCATTATAGCATACACTATAAATTAAATCTTTTATTTAAGATAAGGGCATCCTGATCCTGAAAGATAATATCTCAGAGTGTACTGTCTTGATGTACAGTAGAGTATGGAAAAATAGGAACAATGGGACAAGCAGCAATGACATTGTGATGATATTTTCATTATGGTTAGTCACATGTATTCTTCCATGTCATTCCCTACATGGTTTTCTTGATATCCTTGAAATAACCTAAACATAATGCTTCTGCCTGTCACCATATGATATAAAATAGTTCAATTCCACTAGTCCCACACAAAAATGTCCCATGCTACCTTACAGGCAATAGCACGTATGTGGACTTATGTGATCAAATGTATCAGTAGATCTAATTCTCACAGATAGAACCATACTGAACGATGCTGAAGACCTGAGAAGGTAATACTTTGAAATTGTAGGCTATTGTCTTAAAGTATGTCAGCTTTGCTGTAGACATTCACAGGTATCATTCAAGCTTTGATAGATCTATAGAGATAAAAGGCTCTCTTTCAGTGTGGAAACAGTGCTGCTTGCAGTAAGTGGCCCATTACAGTTTTATCCACCCAGTCATTTCCGGAGGAGCATTATAGTGACCAGCTCTGGTGCACGTGGGCCAAATAGGCATGTGCAATGAGATTGACAGCGGGAAGAGGCACTGGGTGGACTGGGTGACCATGTCAATTAGCCGATGAGGGAAAAACACACTTTATCTGGCGGAAGCTCATTAACATCAAGGTCAATTTGATCAAACCCCCAAGCTGTTGTTATTCTCCCATCACCAGAAGGGACAAGACAGGTTGATGTAGGGGGTTGGGTGAAGAGAGAGAGAGAGAGAGAGAGAGAGAGAGAGAGAGAGAGAGAGAGAGAGAGAGAGAGAGAGAGAGAGAGAATAATAATAATGTTCACATGATTGCATATATCTAGAGCTGCTACGTATATGATCTGTAGATGACAATCTGTCACACTGCCAATTCATTTTTAGTGTAGGCCTAGTGTGATTTTGAACAGAAGGTAAAATAAAAGAATGTGACAACACTATTAATATTCATGAAATTATTGAGGTCAAATCTTAAAATCCTCATCATGAAGCATCAATATAAATATTGTTTTTAATAACAATCAAGGTCTATACAAACTGCCTAATATAGACATATGGTGTATGTATCCGAATGTATGTAGGATGACTAGAATGTATGATGTGAAAAAAGTTAATGATGTAGCCAATGATTTAATCTCGATTTCATGTTTGTGTGGCAATGACAAATATAATGTGAGCTTCAGAAATTTCACAAAAATAAAAAACATTGGTGTGTACTGTACAAAAACACCCCTGTCACCTTAGACAGATGACTCTTTGATAATTAAATGGACAAAAGAATAACAAAAAATAAATAAATAAATAAATGATAAGAGGAAATGCAGGTCTATTTTTAAGACTAGCGACAACTTCAAGAACCGGTGAAAAAGTAAACGATTTGATGTACATTTTTTGAGCAAACGGGGTAGCCTGGCTGCCAGTTCAAGCTTCTTGCACAAATGGATCTTGCACCATACAGCACTGGTGTAATATAGGCAATTCATCCCTCCACAGGCTCTGAAACCACAATTTCAGGGATGGAAGGTGAGTGCTCTAACCAGAGGGCTTAATAAATGGGGCCACTTGGTTGGCCGCTGGAGCGGGCCTTAAGGGGTAGCGAGAGGTGAGCTATGCCACCGCACTGTACTGTTCTGACATGGTCTTTTCTGTAATAAATGGGCTGGGGTTGTTTGCATATTACTGAGCATGTCTTTCACCTAGAACCCTTAATCCAAATTAGACAGCTTTCAACAGATTGACAGTTATTCTTTAAATGCATTATGGTGTCAAAGTCATTTTTGGTGTTGAGTGCTTTTGCGAAAGTTTTACGCCATGCCATCTTAAATGATTGATTTTGTGAAACAAATTATTATTTTCTTTCTTTCTTCCTTTCTTGCATTCTTTCTTTCTTTTATTCGTTTAGAGTACCACCAATCTCCCTCCCCATACCTACACTGTAGAGATGTGAGGGGCAAACAGGACGTGGACCCAGGACATGGTCCCTGACTATCCTCCACAACTCTACTGGGACCTAACTGACAGACAACATTTTCAACCAGCACAGACACTGTCCTCTTTGCTCTCTCTCTCTCTCTCTCTCTCTCTCTCTCTCTCTCTCTCTCTCTCTCTCTCTCTCTCTCTCTTTCTCTCTCCCTCCTGACCTCTCTACCAATGTCACTCTCAGTGTCTCTTCCTCTCCTTCATTTGTACTATCTTCTTCTTTGCACGTTCTGTTTCTGTCACTGTCATTTCTCCAAAGTCCTCGCCCATCCCCCTCCTCTCTCTCTCTCTCTCTCTCTCTCTCTCTCTCTCTCTCTCTCTCTCTCTCTCTCTCTCCATCTCCGTGTGACAGTGCCACTCAGTGTGAGACAGTGCTGCGCTTCTCTCTCTTGATTTTGCCATAATTACGGGCTGAAAAGAAAGAAGGTCAAGGATGATGGACTCCACCTCCATGTTTTGGTGATCAGCCTAAAGGTCAGTGTCCAACCCCTCTCTAGGTTGCCCTCGCCTGCAGGCCACAGAGCAATGGAGCTCAGCGTCCATAAACCCTGATGGCGCATGTGTGTGCAGCGTTCCACAGACTGCTCTAACCCCTTTATAAACACACTATTGAAATGATCCATCTTTTCTCTGTGGCAGTAGGTTAACTTGCGCTTTATTGGGCTCGATCGGGCGACGAGTCACTTGGAGAGATGAGACAACGGAAAGGAAAATCATGGCAGTATGCTGGCAGCATTTGGCTGAGCACAATCCAGTTACAGCTCCACCAAAATCGAGTTTTGTCTTCCGCGCCTCGCCTGGAACGTTGATGTGATCAGTGTGTTCTGTTTTTTATTCTTTTTTTTTCTTTCCCCGTCAGGCCTGCATAGTATCTAAGCAGCTGTTTGTGTGTGTGTGTGTGTGTGTGTGTGTGTGTGTGTGTGTGTGTGTGTGTGTGTGTGTGTGTGTGGAGCAATGGAATCTGTTGCTTTTGCACTGAAGGTCACTGAAACTAAATGACAGAAACAGTTGAATGGATGCAGGGGGTGGGGGTGCAAAACCAATGAAACAAATCCTGATGACCCACCAGATTGTTTGTCTAGCATCAATTCCCTGATGCCTAACCTTATGTGAGCAGTAAAATCCTCACATTTTTGCCTTTCTTTCAGTATGTGTGTGTGTGTGTGTGTGTGTGTGTGTGTGTGTGTGTGTGTGTGTGTGTGTGTGTGTGTGTGTGTGTGTGTGTGTGTGTGTGTGTTGGGTGGGTGCGTTACATTTTATCTTAACGAAGGCACTGAAAGGTTAGGCTTCATCACTATTGTGTAGTATTCAACTTTCAATCATTTAGAAGACATGACCTTTCTAGGAGACCCTAATCAGTCTGGACTTGTGGTTTGTCTCTTTCTTTGCCCCATTGATGTGGTTGGCAGTTCATGAACCATCTCTTGTCTAGTTGGTGTGTGTGTGTGTGTGTGTGTGTGTGTGTGTGTGTGTGTGTGTGTGTGGTGGTGGTGGTGGGGGGGGGGCTGCAAAATGTAATCCTGTCTCTTTGAAACACACACACACACACACACACACACACACACACACACACACACACACACACACACACACAAACAATGCTGTCACTCGTACCCTGCTTATCTCTGCATATTCTACAAGGTTGTTATGTTTGGCATTAGCTGTCTCTGCTCCAGATGATCACCTAGTAGACAGATCAGATTGATTTTCTTTTTTCCATTTTTATCTTTTCTCAGGGCTTGTTTGAGCCATAAACAAAACTCTGACTTATCAGAATCATTGTCGCAAAGTATAATGATGACACTGACATATATTGAGATTCTTAGAAGAAATGGTGTAACAATTTATCATTTTTAGCCGTTTTACTTCAGACACTCTCAGTGCTTTGCAGGCCCAACATTCACAGTGAACAACAAATGTATTACCATCAGCATTAGTTCATTATATTCATACCTGTGAATATTTAGGCTGTTTAGCTTATAGTGTCATGGTGATCTATGATATGCTGTTGTTAGGGCCATGGCTGCTTCTGCCTTTGCTAGAATGTTGTGAATGCTAAGATAGATTCACCAACAGGTGCATGAATAGAGTGATAAACCTCATGGCAATGATGGTGACCGGATCTGTGTATTATTGCCAATATAGCACGGTAGAACTCAATGCATTGCAATAGGAATCTCCAGTCAGGCATGTCACAACCCATTGGAGCCAGTGCTGATGCATACTTGTTGATTTACAGCTGAGTGGTAGGTCAATCATCTAAGGTCGATTGCGGTAAGAATAACCCATATTTGGGGCACATATAGGATTGCCCATTGTTTTATAAGGCACCGGTGTGTGAACCTCATTGCATACACACACACACATACACACACGCACACGCACACACACATACACACACACAATGTATTCAGAGTGAATTGGCGAGTCAATAGCAGATCTAAATACACCGTTAGCAGGCAATGTCATTTGCTATTTTATTTTTATTCCTTTTTAACTAGTCCATTACTTGCCTAGGGGACGCTGCAGGCTCTCCTGTATATGCCAGTCAATTTGTCTAAATGGAACTGTGATTGTTTTTCATGTTTATTCACACGCCATGGGTCAGTGCTTTGTGATAATCTCTCTTCTCTCCCAAGGACAATTTGGTAAGATATCATGAATAAAAATGGTCCAGCTAATATCACGGGGAGCCCTGAGCGACCATGAATACTATTACCACTGAATCTGAAGCTGCCGATGTCAAAGACCATTTTTATCTCAGTAAGGAGAGTTGGGATGATTTTAAGGCTCTGTGACTTGCAATAATTACGCCCTATTAGGCTTAAAACTGTGCTGATGGATGGTTTCGTTTCTAGCCATGTCTCTCTCTCTCTCTCTCTCTCTCTCTCTCACACACACACACACACACACACACACACACACACACACACACACACACACACACACACACAAGCACAGAATTATCTTTATTTCTCTCTGTTTGGAGAGGATTTGATTTTAAGAGTGCATGGGCCTGCAGCATCTCTTCTCTTGATTCAGCCTAAAGCACTGCTTGGAGCGAAACAGCACTGAGGAGCTCAACGGAGATGGAGGCACGTGAGTCTGAGGGCATGGAGTTCCACTTCATAACGACAGAAAGTTTGATGAAAAAACTTTTGTGATGAATATTTATTTAGCATTGGGGTTAGTGCCAGCATGCACATTGAGTCAAATGTAAAAGGGCTCTCCTTTTTAGGCTTCGCTGTTCTCAAGTCTCAATAACACTCCTAATAAATCAGTTTTTTTTTTTTTTTCAAATAAATGCCTGATGATGAAATCAACATAGAAATCTCATAATACATCATAAAAATATGAATTTATTTATTGAAAATTTTCATTCTATTTACTTTGTCAGGATAAAAAAATGCAATATTATATCAACTTTATCAGTTGTGTAAATTATGTGTGGCAGGAAAGTGTTAGCCTGGGCGAAAGCGACTGTTGACTATGTCATACAGTCTGGCCCAATGCAATTGAAATAGGTTTCCGTTTGGATATGACGTATTCTCTCACCTGGCTCTCACGCCTACAACTTTCGCTTTCAGTATTAACAGATCTCTGGCAAGTTCTGATCTATTTTGACATCGTAGTGGTAATAAATCCTCAAGATCATGGATGCTAATGTCATGTACCAATTTTGTGAATGTAATTCAAAAGTGGGGGGGTGGGGGGAGAGAATAACAAACGCATTCCTATCCTGTAGGACTCCAAAATTTTGAGACATCGCTCTAAACTGTGTGCTGATTGGCTAAACCATGGAGCAACCGAGAGAAACGGAAGTAAGGGGGCTTTGACCAGACTACGTATGGAGATAAAATGTTTAGCGGAGGTACGTAGGATGGCATCGCCAGGCTAGGAAAGTGTAATAAAGTCATCAAAAAATAGAAAGAAAATATTGAATTTCATGTAAAAGGACATGGTCATCTACAGGTGTATTTTCAAAATCTCTACATTCAAATATTCTAATTAATAAATTCATGCATTATTTGACAATTTGAATGAAGAAAGTATATGTGAAAAGGGGATAAAAGAAAGTGGGTAATCCACCAGAGAGGGCCAGAGAAACCCCACCAGCTACACAGCTTCGTCTTATCTGGTCCCTTGCATGAAATGGTGAACTACCCATATAAAATGTGAAACCATCTTTAAAATGACTTGCCTCCCTCTGCTACCCTTGACCTAGATGGTGAGATATCCAGGGGGATGAGAATTAAAAGGGAAATGCTAAATACAATTATAAGTGGTTAAGGGTGAAGACTGATGCCAGATCAAATATAGTATTTTCCTTGAACTTGTAGGGCAAGGCGATGGATGTCCCCTTTAAGTCGCTGGGGGAGAAGTTTCACCCTGGATCGCACTCCATGGTCTCCTTCCCATCCCCCGAGGCTCTCATGGGGGCGAGGTGGGGCGAGACAGAGGCCGGACGGATTAGATGGATTACACGTAAATATGAATGCCGAACACTCTGGTTTCAGACGTGACCTCAGATGGGCCAAGTAGGTGTAACGCACTCCGCAAGTCGATCTATTATTATGGATGTTCGGCCTATGAGCCCTGGCAGAGATTGCAGTCTGTACTCATTAATGTGGTGTGAAATTAATCCACAGGCCATAGCCAGCTGCCCCTTATATCTTGGCCTTCTTCAAACTCATTTTATAATTCCCTCTTGCCCCCGCTGGCAATTTTAATCGTGTATTATTCAAAGTGTGTGACTTTGGGGAAGGATAGAGCTAAAACAAAACTCCTAGGATGTAGTGGGATGTGCCTTTTGCTCAACCTCTCCTAGTTCAGGGGTCATAGTGATGTCATACAAGGTGAGTCATCCAAGGGATGAAAATCAAACATAAACTTAACAGGTAGAGCGTGATGTCCTCCTTAAATTGGAACTCACCTAATTACACACTCTCTTTCTTTTAAAGGAAGAAAGAAAAGCTTGGATGTTAGTGGCCTACTGAGGCAAACGAGGTAGCTAAAAGTGTGTTATAACAGCCCACCAGGAATGGCTCCCGGGCTTAGGCGATTATTTGTCTCTCAGCTGGATGAAAGGAGCCTGGGGCACATGCCCACCACTGCGCAGAGCCCACACCTCCTCTCTCCTTATAGCTCTCTCTCTTTCCTTCTCTCTTAGTAGCATTTAGCGCTTAATTATTACCCAATGGAGAGCGAAAGGAGAACAATGCTATCAATACATGCTGTGGCACAGAAGGTTGCTGCTGGGACTTAATTTGCTCATAGAAAACAGACTAAGTCAGACTGACTCTGGTACTCCAATGGAATGTATTGTATCAATGATGCTGTATATAAGTAACGCATTTTATTTATTTATTTATTTCACTTTTTATCGATTTATTTTACAAGTAGGAACATCATGAAAGCCCAACCTTATATGTAGGGATTAATGATCTGCAAACAACATTATTGCGGATAGAATGATGATAAAATGGCAGGATCCCAATTGTTCATCATTTCATCATAGTAATTTTACTTACATATACTGTAATATATTTTATAGGCTATATGTATGTAGGTTTCATTTTGCATTCTATTTCCCAGACATCAGTTGGTGGACATTTAAAACAGCACCTTTTCTTTTAAGCACAATATTCAAATGGGCCTACGCTAGAGTTAAAACTACAATTTTGTTTTTGTTTTTTTGTTTTTTCCACAAGAAGACTTAAAAAAATCATGATGTCATTCCAACATTGTATGAATATGATCTACGTATTTATAGAAACCACATCACTATTGAACCAAATCATATCACACACACACACACACACACACACACACACACACACACACACACACACACACACACACACACACACACACACTGGTAGCCATATTGGTGCCCAGTTCACACGTGCCTGTCTCCCTACATGAGGTGTAGTTCAGCTGCAAATGGACACACACTGATCTTTTATTTGGATCTTCCACTGCACCCGTGGCAGATGTGCAGTTGGCTATCCAAACATAACATTATATCAGCCTGGCCTGGATAAGGGACCAGACCGAGAGAGGAAAACAGGGGCAAAGGATGAGGATAAGCCCCTGGCCCCCTGCATGGAGTTAGGGTCTCGCAAGCACCATCTATCTGTCTTACCTGGGGGGAGAGGCTGTGGTTCCCCTGATGTGTTGCTGTCGCTCCTAACTGATGGATTAGATGTGGTTGGGGACTGTTGTTTTTGTTCTTGCTGCTACTACTGTGTGTGTGTGTGTGTGTGTGTGTGTGTGTGTGTGTGTGTGTGTGTGTGTGTGTGTGTGTATGTGTGTGTATGTGTGTGTGTGTGTGAATGTGTGTATGTGTGTGCGTGTGTCTGTGTGTGTGTGTGTGTGTGTATGTGTGTGTGTGTGTGTGTGTGTGTGTGTGTGTGTGTGTGTGTGTGTGTGTGTGTGTGTGTGTGTGTGTGTGTGTGTGTGTGTGTGTGTGTGGTGGCAGGAGGTAGCATTAGTCTGCTGCTGCACAGAGAGGAGCTGAAGGCAGGGTGTCTGCGGAAAAAGTTGTGGTTGGCTGTGGAAGCGTAGATAACCATAACAGGAGTGTAGTTTGGTGCGGGTATTTACTGCTAGGGGCCACAGCATCCATGGAGCCTTGGTAGGGGTTTGGTGTGTCACAGTGAATCTAGCAGTAAGCATGCAGGCACAGAGGATCAGCGTTTTAGGGATTTAGAGACAGGCTTCTACACATACCCACAATAACTGCATTCGTAAATACTGAATGAATGAGCAAATAATTACTAGTGATTTTAGACATTTATAGGGTGTGGGATTAATAGAAATTTATCCTAGAGACTGCACATTAAAATACATTGTACCAAACAGAGCCATGAAACAGCCCCCTATTTTGAACACAAAATGAACAAAAGTGCACGTCTATTTGTTTTTTTTTTTACAAGTTTGAAAAAATACATAATATAAAACATACACACACACACACACACACACACACACACACACACACATAACACACACACACACACACACACACACACACACACACACACACACACACACACACACACACACACACACACACACACACACACACAGGTGTGCATACGCATGTTCAAAAATGATATGTATTGCATGCATAATCTTACAAACACACACCTCTTAGAAACAAACAACTGTACACCAGTACATACAGTATGACATGTCTTGTGCAAACTCAAACTGAAGATAAATTGTGTACAGAAAAGTCTCTCAAGAAAGTCTCTTCATAATCTACTGAATATCATGCAAAGTAATCAACCTGTTTGAACAGGTGCCGCAGAGTCTGCTGGGGGAGGACAGGCAAGAAATTACCATACATATAAAAGGCATTCAGATATGTCTCTCACTGAAGCCTATGGCTCCCTGCTTTCAATACCCCCCGCTGCCACCACCCTCTCTCTCTCTCTCTCTCTCTCTCTCTCTCTCTCTCTCTCTCTCTCTCTCTCTCTCTCTCTCTCTCTCTCTCTCTCTCTCACTCTCTCTCTCTCTCCCTCTCTCTCACACACACACACACACACACACACACACTGTGGAGACACTTATTTCCAGCAGCAGTGGATCAGACTGGAGTTCAAAAGAGGTCTGTGGGGGATAGCTGCAGTGGCTACAGAGCACCACAGAGAAGAGGAGAGAAGAAGAGAGTAGAGAAGAGAAGAGAGGACGCAAACCAAATGTGCTGCGTTGTGTGCGCTGAACTTCAGGGTTCAAACGCATCGCCGTTACCATGCCAGTCCCAGCTCATCAGTAGGCAGGCTGCAGTGCCGTCTGAGGTAATTTGTCAAAAGTAGCTGAGAGATATGAAGTCAAAAGCGCCTGCTCCGCCTTCATGCCTTTGTGTTAAGCTTTTATCTGTTCTACTCACACAGACAGTCAGCTTTCGTGTTCCCAGTGCCACACTAGGACAGGAAATGTGTGTGTGTGTGTGTGTGTGTGTGTGTGTGTGTGTGTGTGTGTGTGTGTGTGTGTGTGTGTGTGTAGAGAGAGAGAGAGAGAGAGAGAGAGAGAGAGAGAGAGAGAGAGAGAGTGTGTGCTGTGTGTTTGCTGTGTGTGTATATTTGTGCATACAGTATGCTGGCATGGCAGAAGTCTCTCCCATTGTAGTGTACTTTTAGATTTGCCTTTCCGCCGGCAACGAGATATTACATTTGAATTGCAGTGTAAACATACTCGGTTACACTTAACCTGAGGTTTTCAATGTAAGAGTGACATGAGCCAGTCACATACATGTCATGAACATTAGTAACACTGTGTTTTCAAATGAGACAGTAAGAAAAGTGTTGTGGAAACATTGTTTGTCCACATTACTTCACCTGTTTTGGCGTAACGCACTGAAAATGCTGTCTACCTCAATTCATCTGAGAATGGGAGCAAAGCCAACATGTTTGAACAGTAGAAATACAATGAAATGAAAACACAAATGTCACAATTGGTCGCGTGCCAATTGGTCTGGTTTATGTCACTCGGTTGGTCTGGTTTATGTTACTGTCATATTGTTTCCCACTGCATGGGAAATGAAGTGAAAAATTCATGGAGACATTTATTAAGGCAAGCCCTGTGTATTCTTGGGTTTATGTATAATATGTGTGTGTGTGTCCACTGTTTGGGTAAGCCTGCCTCTGTGTGAAATGGATAATGCTTCATTACAGAGTTAATTGAGAGCATGAACTATCATCTCCAACCTTCCTTTCACCACCTACCAGCTTTGCTCCTTTCCCCCAGTCCTCCTCTGTGTCTCCTTCAGGCCCCCAATCCCTCTGACCCATTTCTGCTGCATCTGCACGCCTCCGAGTGCCACCATCTAATCCAATCAGGTGACAGCCCTTCCTCACTTCCTCCTCATCATACTGCACCCCCTCCATTTCCACTGCCGACCTTTCCTCCCCTTCCTCTGCTACTGTATCTCCAACATACCCGCACTGTATCTGACACAAATAGACCTCAGCACCTTCTCCTTGTGTCCATATCTTCTGTATGGTTGAACTCAGGGGTTGTACTGTATATGGGGTCACTGGGAGGACAGCTACCATGAGTCGCTGGTTATCAAAAGGGCAAGCTGGGGTGAAGGGGTTTAAATGGTCACGTGACACATCCATCCATGTCTATCATCCAAGAGCAGCATTGGCAGTTTGCATTTATACCCTGCTATGAATATATGTCAGCTTTCTTCCTGGTCAATGTAGGTCAATTCTATCTCAGTTCTATAAGGCAAAGCCCTTCTATTCTATTGAGGCTTTCACTGCCTTGTGCTTCTGCTCAATATCACATTTTACTACAGCACAGCATCTGTCTCTACATTATGTTTCCTTTCAGACATTTCTTTAGGTTGGGAAACAGCAAAAAGAGGATTACATTTAACTTTTACTGAAAGTATCTTCCTAGGGTATTCCCCATATAAGTAGATAGACATAACACCTTCAATGTAAGCAAGTTAGAATGAGACAGTGAAAGAAATGAAGAAGAAGCAGAAAAAGAAAAAGAGGAAAAAGATGAAGAAAAGAAACCCATTGCCTATACAATATTGAAATTTCATAGGCACCTATGACAGTTCAATTAAACTGCCCATTTTATTCCTGTCAGTTGGAGCAATCCCATGCACGGAAATCTCAAACAGGATGATATTATCTGCACTGAGCACCCAGGAGAGACACCGACTTACAATCACTTGTGATTTTGATGATGGGTTACTGCTTACACTGATAGCTGATGAGCGGTTTGGTGCCTCTCATTCTTGCAGTGAGTGAATATAATGCCATCAGAGACTATATCAGATCCAGAACCCCCTACTTGAATTTACTCAGATTCAAAAAAAAACTTCCAACAGCCTCCCATGGAGTCTTCTAGCCCTTCAGCGGTTGAGTATTGAACACTGTAACAAAAGAACAACAAAGCCAGGTTTCAACTGTTGTATTTTTTCATTATATAAGCCCTATGTGATAAGATTTTTTTGAGGTAAATGAAACTCACTGCAATATTGGACATGCTGGTGACACCGAAGGGTTAATTTTCCAAATGTATCAAAGCAAACAAAGATGCACTTGTCAGACAGATTTATTTCATGGCAGCAGAGTGGCCCCTGATTTTTCCTACTGCCTGCAGTTTAGACAGGAGCCCATCCATAATTCAGGTCATTGTCTTGAAATTTTCATGGCTGGTGGATGTCACGTAAGTAATCGTGAATTCCTCATACGTTCATGTTGTCTAGGGCTCCTCGCATCAAGCACCTTTTAGTGCTTCTCTGCCTTGTGGCGTTTAAAGCCTTTTGTAGCTTATTACCCTGTCAGCCTACAGAAGTTTTCCAAACTTCACTCATGTACAAATGCAACTTGCAACTTAGGGGAGCCAACAGCAAAGCTACTAGACAGGTCTTAAAAGCACATTAGGTCTTTCGTTAGGCATGCTGCCTTTGTCTCTAATGGACTTTGACAGCTTTGCGGTCGTATCACCTAAAGCGCATCATCCCGTGAGAAGAAGCTCCATCTTCTCGTTGTTTCGTGTACGTGCTCCATCTTCTCCTTGTTTCGTGTATGTGTTAGGAGGAGTGTGATGCTTTGGGGCACTTGCTCGACTTTATCGGGTTAAAATCAGTAAATCTGGAGATTTGCACGATAAAACCTGTTTCTTTTGTACAGATAATGTGTACCAGAACCATTTGAACATGTGTGTTTCACACACCTTGATGGAGACATACAGTGTGTTGGAAATTAATCTTGAATGATAGACATGTAGCCTATGGATTTGTGTATGATAAGCATATAAAAAAGGCTTGAAAGGTTTTTGTATGTATGATATGGGAATAAAGATATACATATGGCAGCCACGTCTTAGAAACTAATTGAATTTTAATTGACCATATGCTTGTGTATCCACATGCATAATCTTTACCCACAGAAACCTGTAGTCAAAGATGACAGGTTGAACTGAGAAGTTTAAGTAAATAAAGTTATGTACTTTATTTATGCATCTGATTACTGTGATTTTATTTACTGGCCTGTCAATTTAGGGTTGGGTTTTTTTTCTAAAAATGTAAGTCTTTAAACAAAAAGACGAAAAAAAGAAAAATGAACAAAACTGAGCTTCACCAGGTAAATTACTAAATCATTCATGACACATTGCGTCAAAATATATTAACATGACTGCGCTATTGGTAGCTCTCTCACATCTAGTGTACCATTGATTACAGTGGGGGGAAATTTTTGCAGTAAATACAGAACACTTCAAAAGCACAGCCACTGTAGCCTCCTTGTAAGAAACATTGCCTCTTAGAAAAATATCTTTTGTCCCTATGTCCTCCAGAAAGGCAATCTACAACCCTGGCAGCCCTTTTTAATGAGTGATCACCAAGGGCTTATGGGAAATGGAGTGCAGTGGCAGCATCCGTTATTGTGTTGCCGTGGTGAGGACAAGAGTGACACATATGAATAAGTAATTGATTCATTTACTTCTTTGCTCCCCGAGCGGAGCATGTCACCTGACTGGCCCCGACACCTGTAATCTGTAACGTCTGGAACCATAAATACTCTTGCTTGCCAGCCATTCGCATGTGTTTTCAAACGCCCGTCTGCCTCATTAGGCTTTTTCAATTCTTCAGTGTGCCATGAAAAATACAGGCCTGTCTGACTATGCCTGCCTCTCGCTCTAGCTTTCTCTCTCTCTCTCTCTCTCTCTCTCTCTCTCTCTCTCTCTCTCTCTCTCTCTCTCTCTCTCTCTTTCTTTGCATCTCTCATTTTCTCTCCCTATATTCGAAAGGCAACAGCATGTTCCCCCATTTCTTTCTTGCTTTGTTTCTTTCCTTCCTCTTTACGTCACTCTCTCCCCCTGTCTATCTATCTCTCCCCATCTCAAACATCCATCTTGCTCCTCTTCTCTCCCCCTCTCTCTGCACCACTTGCCTACAGTATATGGTTGAGTGCATGTGAGTGACGCCTGTGGTTGAGAGCAGTGGTGGCATGTGCTGATGGGCTTGACCTTGCCAGGCAAACATCTGCAGCGCCCCGCTGACACTGACATGCCCAGTCTCTTCTCACATGCCGCCTTCAGAGCCAATGCATCAGATGCCATCGCCGCACAGGAGACGTGCAAGGCAAGGTCAGAAGAGAAGGAACACACGCTGTATGACCACACACCGGACTGCATTGCTATGGCCACCATAAGAAATTCACTTAATGTCAGTTAGTGTATAAGGTATACATTAATGTACATTTTTAATGTTTTTGTTTTGTTTTCTTTTTTTGCATAATGTGCAATAACATTTACAGTATACATGATGAAAGAATGTACATTGTATTTGTATGTATATTCACTTTTTACTAATGTGATTATTTGGATTGAAAATATCTTTTGAGGAATATTTGCCTAACATGAGTGCTAAATTATCTATGGAGTTTGAGAAGTGGGCGGGTCTTGTGTTTGTTTGTTTGTACGCCATATTTCAGGGCACACTTACACCCTTGTCATTGAGAACACATAGAAAGCAGCAATTTGTTAAGCCACTACTTTCAGCATTTTGTAGTCCTATGTAAAGCCAGCAGCATGTATCTCAAAATGGCAGCGAATCCAACAATTATTGATAGAACACCTGCCCACTTCCTAAGCTCCAGTAGTTGTGCCACACTGATATGGGTCATTCAGGAAAAAAGTCTCTACTTGTCTTTTGAGTTCTACAGTCTTCAAACTGAATCTTTTCCAGTGTTCCTAAGTTTTATTTTTATGTAAAGTTTTCATTGCAAACTCCTCTTCACTGTAGGTGGGCATTTAACTGAAAAGTGTTAACCAAAGGTGTGAGAATCTTCCTTTCTATGTGTGACCTGCCATGGCAGTTTCCAGAAATATCTCAGCAGCACTCAGCAGGTACTGTAGGTAAAAGCAGAGTAGCAGTGACCTGGCTGTGAACTTTCTCTGCTCCTCCTCACCAGAAAATACCCCAACCTTCTTAGATAAGACACCTCTTCTTCCAGCGGGGGTAGGACTGTAAAACACGCCTCCTGTTTGGCAGAGATTAAGTTGACCGTCTCTGTGTTAAAGCAAAGTGATAATGGAGCAAGTTTTCGTTTGTGTGACAGTTCGCTGCCTCCCTCACGCTTCCACTCTCTCTCTCTCTCTCTCTCTCTCTCTCTCTCTCTCTCTCTCTCTCTCTCTCTCTCTCTCTCTCTCTCTCTCTCTGTCTCTCTCTCGCAAATGATACTCTCTCTATCGCTCTGCTCCATGTGATACTTAGCATGGATAGAATGGTACACGAGGTGGCTGCCATTACCAGAGCCCGGCACCATCCATCCTGTGCAGAATCCTCACACCGCAGATCAATAGACACCGGCGAGCAGATGAGGAATGGCAGGCGTGAAATCGGAGGGAAAATACCAGATGGAGAGAGTGAAGGAAAGAAGAGGGAAAGAGGTGGAAAGGTGGAGGAGGAGGAGAAGGCGGAAGCTCTGCAGGGTGACAAGGTAAAGCACAGATTGAGTGAGAGAGGGAAGGGAGGGTCGGGGTTTGGGGGGGGAGGGGTATTGGGATGGGTGAAAGAGGGGAATGACAGGAGAGTGAAAGGAAGAAAGAAAAAAAGAAAAGAATGAGGTGGGTCATAAAGAGAGAGAGAGAGAGAAATAAAGGAACGAGAAGTGAGGAAAGAAAAGAGATGGGGTGTGGAGGATTCAGAGAGAGAGAGGAGAGAGAGAGAGAGAGTCTGGGGGATAGAGAGGGAGAAAGAAAAGAAACAAAATGAGGGGGTGGTCGCAGACACAGAGAGGAGGAGAGAAGAGGATCCAGAGGGACAGAGGAAGGACCGTAGAAGAAGTCATTGGAGCTACAGCATAAATGACTCATAATTTGTGTTTGGCCATTAATGTACGCTGGCGTCCTTGCAGTGGCTTCCCGCTGTGGAAATGAGATCTCACCTGAGCACTTTTCATTAATTAACGCCGCCTGCCAATGGCTTGTGCTGCAATAATTTCACACACACACACACACACACACACACACACACACACACACTGTCTCTTCCAGAGCCCGAGACCCCAGGTATCTCTTTAAAATGGCAGGATGTGACATAACCCGACCAACCAAAAATCACACTGATTGCTATGGCACCGCTCCTCTCGAAAACAAATTACCACTGGTCAAATAATTACCCTCATCTCATCATCAGTCCCCCATGTGTGTGTTGCTCAATGAAGTAGAGGAGGGGAAGAGAGAGAAAAACAGCACAACTGTGTTTGCACAACCTCCCTCTACACACAAATTCAAATATGGAACAAAAAACCCTTTGAGAATGACGGTGGACCAAAAACACCTGTATGTAGGGGAAAACAAGTCACAGTGTGATCTTGTTATGCAGAGTTTTTTTTTCCATTGAAAGGTCACAACACATTTTTGCTGCAACAATATGTAAATATGTGTAGGTACTCTATGTACTGTATATGTCTATTCATGGCTCTTACTCATTATTTTAAGGTTATGACTTTAAGCTTTGTTTTTCATCTGTTACAGTCGCACAGAACATATAAATGAAACACATTTCCCCCCCAAACTGTGAAGGTATTGATTAAACTGATGTTAGGTTAGCAAAGGTCCAAACAGTTCTGTGGAAAATTACTGAAGCAAAGAATAACAAAGAGAGAAATATGAACATAAATCCTCTGGCACGTGGCACGCACGTTATTGCCTGACGGCGCAGCCAGCCAGCCGAGAAGGGCTCCGGCATGTCCTCCTGACACTGCTTAACAGAGCCTCAATTAGAGGCATAGGATGGCTTGGCCACCACACACATATCTGACAGCTGAGCTTTTTTAATGCAACATAAACAAAACAGGCACCCGTTTCAGCAGTGGCATGTTAATTCAACAGCAGGTAAAACTAATTCAATTTTTTTTTTTCTTTCCTTGAAGCATGAATGCACATTATTGCTGAGAGAGAGAGAGAGAGAGAGAGAGAGAGAGAGAGAGAGAGAGAGAGAGAGAGAGAGAGAGAGAGTTCAGTGGGTAAGAGAGAGAGAAAGAGAGAGGGACGTACAGAGAAAGAGATAGAGAGTCAAGCGTAAAAGTGCTGACAGTAGGGTATATGCTCTGGCCAGATGAGAGAACAGAGGAAATGGGTGTTAGAGCCTCTAAGGTTAATGCATCTCTCTGTGCTGCATGTGTGGACAACAGGGCGAGCATCCCATGCATTTTAATAGCTGTCCACACACGCACGCACGCACACACACACACATACACACATACACACACACACACACACACACACACACACAGGCCACTTGCATAAACACACAAAAAATAATGGGAAAGGTCAATATGTTGGCCTCACAAAGGTGTTCAAGGACAAATTGGTATAGCCCAAGGTATCTGTCCAAAACGCACAGAAATTTACCCACAGGAACATTTTCTTGAAAATGTCCTTTATTGTCCTTTATGTCTCATAAGAAGTGTGTCAACTTTTGATCAAGGAAATGAAAATTAGGAGAAGTTAAGAGCAATTTATACCATTAGCAGAAAAAAAAACAGAAATTCACCTTTTCTTTCCTAGGTGGTCTTTAGGATAAAAAAGTGATCTAATTTTTGACTTGGGAGATAGAAATGCAAACATGCAGGTAAAATCACTGTCTCATAACCAGATCAAAGACTTTATGGGCTATACAATATTTCAACTAGAAAAAAAAATGTGAGAGAGGCCAAGTGAAAAAAGAGAGATAATGCTAAGATGTAGCGAAGCAGTCAGTGGAGCACAAACACACAAGCCCATGTTCCATGCTGTTTTTTGTTCAGCTACAGTGATCATAACATACAGGCAGTGCCTTATTTTGCCAGCAATTATTCCACACTGAGGGATTGTCTGCAAGGTGAGAAATAAACATGTGGCAGACCAAAACTGTGCGACAAATTGGAGGCCAACGTCTCCCTCTGGTTCAAACTGAAACCCATCAGAATGCAAGAACGGCCCTGACGCTTTAGTGTTTTTCTTCAGTCAAAACACAGAGGTGTGCTCACACAGCCGTGAGACGTCTGACTGAATCACGTTGCTCTCAGTCTGCTGCACTGAAACTCAAATTACCCAACTTCCTCCTCCTTCTCTCTGTGTTACAGAGGTGGAAAACTCCAGCATTGGAAATAAAATAAAATAAAAATCCCATTCCGTTCATTGTTTTTGTCTATACACTCTGGTGTTTCTACAAAATAATTGATTTGCCTGGTGAAAAAGTTCACTTGAATCAGCGGATTTAGGGGGGGACGTGGATGGGGATTTTATTTTATTTTTTATTATTTTCAAAAACTCTGTTGTAGTTGCAAATTTTCTAAAATGTTATAAAGCAATGACAACAAAATGCAAGCAAGCAACATAACATGCATACCAGTATTACTATAAAGTGACTTTTTTTTTTTTGGCTTAATCACACACATTGGCAGAGCAGTGGCCTATTTTCTAAAAAAGCTTTTCTGTACTCTGGGAAGATAGAAGATATGACTGGGAGCTTCCAGTGCCTCCTGACGGGTCAGCTGGACTAGATCTGGACTTAGAGGCTCTGGCACATGCCCGAGTGTCAGAGGGCACAAGGGCTTTAAGGGGGCAGGCAGGGTAAGAGTGTGCGTGTGTGTGTGTGTATATGTGTGTGTGCGTGCGTGTGTGTGTGTGTGTGTGTTGTGTGTGTGTGTGTTTGTGTGTGTGTGTGTGTGTGTGTGTGTGTGTGTGTGTGTGTGTGTGTGTGTGTGTGTGTGTGTGTGCGTGCAAGTGATGGGGTGAGTGGAGAGTTGGCACACAGCTGAGAGAGAAGTCCGTGGTCTGGTGGCAGAGGGGGATGAAGGGGTGGGGATATGGAGGCGGGAGGAGGGTAGGAGGGGCGGGGTAGTGACAGCTTGGCCCTTTGATGTTCAGATCCTGACCTGTGTTGTCCTTCCAACCATGTGGGGTCCATCCAGCTGTCAAGCAGTGTGGCCTGGTGACTTTTTCCCCCTTTTTTCATTTTTTTTGTGACATGCTCTCTCTCTCTCTCTCTCTCTCTCTCTCTCTCTCTCTCTCTCTCTCTCTCTCTCTCTCTCTCTCTCTCTCTCTCGCTCTCACGCACACACACACACGCACACACACACACACACACACACACACACACACACACACACACACACACACGCACACGGACACACACATCCTTTCATGAAGGCCTCTGAAAATCCAGACCTCTCTGCCCTTGGGAGTGGTGACAGCAACTGAAATCAGAGAGTTTATTTTGGCAGAGGAGATTTCAATCAGTAGGCACACAAACTGCTGCACAGGACCTCTTCAACTCCAAATCACAAGAGACATCCAAAAATCCCCTAGAAAGAAGGAATCCATTTTCATTTGAGGGTCATTTCTTGGATAGATTAGATATAAGCATGTCTATTCACAGTAACCATTGGCTTTAGAGATATATTCTATGGCTGTATGCATGCTAAATAAAATATGTGTCAAATTAATTTGAATACTGCTACATGCTAGTAAAATGCATTGTCCCACAAATTTGGACATGAATGTGTACCTGACATTTTTGTCCAAATGCATGGTAGGCTGAGCTGAATCCACAAATTCAAAAATCTTTAATGCGCTTCAATTTACCAACAAGGCAAGTTGTGTGTGCAGCTTGGGAAGAAGAAAACAAAGTCAACGTCGTAAATTTCAAATGCTTAACAAAGCATACTTGATATTAGCCAGCTATACTACAAGCTATACTATCACAAATTGTATAGTCTGGCCACAAGTGATAGACCATCAGGTAAGACGGCTAAGACCTAAGATCAGCGCAACTAACAAGCCAATTCAAACAACGCTAAGCCTACCCAATGACTCCCTGTCCAGATAGAACGCTGTGATAGGCTAAACACCAAAATGTCTGAATACGACTTAGAGCATTGCGTTTGGATTTAAACAGCTCAGACACCACCAATGTCTGAGTACAACCTATGGCTGATGACTAGACGTCCTCGCTGAGTAAATTCAATTAGCTACGGCTAGAGTTCTAGGCTAGTTTGCTATATTGTCTCACCTCTCTGTCTCTCCAATCACTGTCTCCAAATCAGCCCCACAATCCCCAAAAGGTTGTCACTAGTGGCCTTACCGTGGCTGCCCCAGGCATAAGTGGGCCCTTGGCCAAGTAGGCCCGGGTGTAGTAGGGGGAGTGGGGAGGGCACGGCAGTGGATCAGTCCCTCTCTCCCAAGGGCTCAGACCACAGTCCACAGGCCTCTTTGGATGGGCAGCCGAGGCAGCGGCTTTTAATGATGTTTTTTTTTTTTTTTTTCTAAAGGAGGAGGGCTTGAAAGGCTCGCTCGCTGTGCTGTGAAACGCGCTTCAATCTGGCAGAGGGGGGGAAACCAACAGGGATATCTCTGGAAATAGCCCCCCTGTTTTAATGAGTTTGTTCATTAAAAGTTGAACTATTTCCTGTGAGATCCCAACTCTTCTTTTAAGCATAAGAAGCTATATGAAAGTCATCTGAGATGGGAAAATATTCAATTCTGAGTGTACTCTGTGATACTGTGTGTGTGTGTGTGTGTGTGTGTGTGTGTGTGTGTGTGTGTGTGTGTGTGTGTGTGTGTGTGTGTGTGTGTAAGCTTGTTTATATATACATAAAAACCATATTTCTATTTCAAATGGAAACTGCTACAAGCTGTTTGCAAAGTTCAACTTCAGCAAAGTAGAGATTGTTTTCCATTACACCGTGCAAACAGGGAATAGAAGCAAGTTTCCTCACAGTTTATGCAAGCTTTGATACTATTTAACATTTCATATCTAAACGGGGCTCTTTTGCTCTCTTACTGTAATAGGTTAACAAAATGTTAAAACAAATGCCTTAATGTGGTTTTGGCTATTCAAAACCATGTTGCCTTTTTAACCATGTTAAAAGCCCATGTGTCCTTGTTGTTTATAATCAATTCTTTTTATCCAAAATGACAAATAACTGAAGTTGTTAAGTAACCACTCCCTTTACCAGGCGAGCTGACATGAACACAAGTCAAGGTCAATCTACATTAGCCCATTAGCAATCTACCCCCCAGCCCCCCACCCCACCCCCAACCTTACACACACACTAAAGTCTTATTTTATAGTTCCATACTTTTTTCTTACCACACTGAAAAAATTTTGCCTTGTCATGGCCATGGTCATTTGTCCACCACGTCTTGTTGTACCCAGGTGGAGCCAACAGACTGATCTCACTGCCCTGCCCTCTGTGGTCCCAGACGCTGATGTGTCCTGCCATTCCCCCTTCCCCCAGGTCTGTGTCTGCACGCTAATATGACATTTATCGGTAATTAAACTCGCAAATTTTAATAGAAAATGATATCCCTTAAGGTCTCAGTGTCATCCGCATGGGCAGTTTGGATGCTAATCATCTCCCCATAAAGAAATAAATAAAAAAGTTCTGATGACATGCTGTTCTGACACACTGTCATTAGGGATTA